>CP049708.1:12271517-12321787 GCA_004148225.2 Heterodera glycines | reverse complement strand
GAGAAAAGAAAATTAACCAAAAAAAGTAATTAAAATGCAAATATTAAAAAAAAAAATTTCCACACCAATGCTGCCATTGTAATTGATATAATTTAGTTTAAATTATAGCTCGGAAAAAAACTTGGTGAGCGGTTGGTCGAAAGTTCCTTGAGAGGAGCGGGATCCCTTAAAAATCACTCTCTCCTAAACCCAGTCTATTTTTGACGGGAGTCAAGGGCGGGTGCGGGAGTAATTCGTTATATATGTAATTTATAAAAAATATTTTATGCTCAAATTTTGAAGGAAAATTCTTATTAAAGCAAAAAATAAAAAATAAAAGCAGAAATAAGCAAATTTTTAGTGAACTGTCCCAAACATTTTTGAAAAGATAGAGGGACGGATTGTTCCGCTAGGCGCGGTCGGGGATTAATACATTTGGTACCAAAAGGTTAATTTTGTGGGGTTATGGGTCAATGGATTCATTTATTAACAGCTTTTAATTAAAAATCGTTACTTTTGCCGAAAAACCCCAATTCTTAAATAATACTAGCGGGGAAAGCGCCTTCGGCGCATCCCCCGCTAGGTAGTACGATGTATTATTGAGCTATGAATAATAAAACCGAAAATGGCTCGGCCGCTTCGCGGCCTGGGACTCAATTCTTCGGCATTCCAATCACTTGGAATCACTCAATCCACCTGCATTCCAATCACCAACAATAAATCTCGCCGATTCTTCTGCATACCAATCGCTGGGACTCAGTTCTACGACCTTTCAATCACCGTTACTGAATCCATCAGCACTCGAAACACCTGGACTCAATCTCACCAATTCTACATAGGCAAAACATTTTAACATTCTACTGGCCTTTTTGTTTCTTGTCATTTCTTAAACAACCCTCGGCATTTCAATCATCGGAACTCAACCCTCCAGCATTTCAATCACTGGGACTCAATCCTCCGGCATTTCAATCACTGGGAGTCAAATCTACGGCATTCCGAACACTGGGACTCAATTCTCCAGCATTTCAATCACTGGGACTCAATTCTCCTGCATTTCAATCAACGGGACTCAACCCTCCAGCATTTCAATCACTGGGACTCAATTCTCCAGCATTTCGATCACTGGGACTCAATCCTCCAGCATTCCAGTCACTGGGACTCAATTCTCATGCATTTCAATCACTGGGACTCAATCCTCCAGCATTCCAGTCACTGGGACTCAATTCTCATGCATTTCAATCACTGGGACTCAATTCTCCTGCATTCCAATCACTGGGACTCAACCCACCAGCATTTCAATCACTGACACTCAAAACAGTAACCGATCAAAAAAGCCTAGCATGCCTTTTAAAGTTGCTAAAGACGGACCAATCGAGACGGAAATCCCCCAAAGAATGTTAAAAGTAGATTTCTCTCCCACCTCCCCCTTTTCTCATATCATTTCAATCACTGACACTCAATTCTGCATTTCAATCACTGGGACTCAACCCACCAGCATTCCAATCACTGGGACTCAACCCACCAACATTCCAGTCACTGGGACTCATTCTCCTGCATTTCAATCACCGGAACTCAACCCTCCAGCATTTCAATCACTGGGACTCAATCCTCCGGCATTTCAATCACTGACACTCAATTCTGCATTTCAATCACTGGGACTCAACCCACCAGCATTCCAATCACTGGGACTCAACCCACCAACATTCCAGTCACTGGGACTCATTCTCCTGCATTTCAATCACCGGAACTCAACCCTCCAGCATTTCAATCACTGGGACTCAATCCTCCGGCATTTCAAGTTTTTTGTTTACATTTCGGCACAACATTTGGCATTTTCCTCGTCTTTACTTGTTTCTGGCATTTTCTTATGGCACACGTCTCTTTTCTCTACCTTTTCTTCCCTTTTTTTCATTTTCTTATGGTCAGACATTTCTTCTCAATATTTTAATGACAAAACAATTTTAAAAACTTCTTACTTGGCAAACGTTAATGCCAAAATAAGTGTAAACATATAGTCATTTACTAATCAAAGCACAAATCAAATTCAAAGTCGAGCTTTTTCCTATTACAAAATGAAAACAAATTCAAAATCTTTTGCTTCTTCATTTTTTACTAAACAAAATCAAAAACACACGTCTCTTTAACTATAAAATTCTTTTCTCTTTAACAATAACAAATTCTTTAATACCATTAACAAATTCAAATGAAATCGCAAACAAAAAAACATTAAATAATGTAGAAAAGTAAAGGCAAAATTTTCTCACAAACAAAAACAGGGATCAAAAAGAACCATTTTTCCTCTTTCTTTTATTAAATATTTTATATAATAAAAGATGGGATATAAATAAGGAAGGGATGCGAGACAATTTTCTATTTTCTCTCCCTTTAATTTCTTTTCTCTTATTTCTTTTACTTTTCCACTTACTCTCTCTTTTTTCACACTCCCTCCCTCTCCCACACACACGCACGCGCCCAACAGACTGCTGCTGCACAGCAGCACGCGTCTGTTCACTGTATACCCCTCCCCCACCCGCCGCTGCCTCGTAAACAGACAGTCAGACAGTGCACTACTATTTCCCACCTTTCCCTCTCTCTAACCACCACTTCACGGGAAGAGAAATCTTTTCCCTTTCAACTATTTCTTCCGCTTTTTCTTTTCCTGTACTATTTCTTTTGCCTTCTTCTTTTTCTAAACTATTTCTTTTCATCTCTTTTTCTTTTCTAATCTCTCCTCACAGCAAATTTACTCAAAACAGAACACCACATTCAAACTATGTTACATACATAGCACAAACACTCAACTTTATCCTATCTTATATAATAAAGTTGATTGTTTGTCCGGATGTGTCCATGTTTTGAATTAGTGTGGCGTTTTGTTTAGTTTTTGCGTTAAAAATGAATTTGAAAAGAGATGAAAAGAAATTGTTTTGAAAAAGAAGAGAATATAAAGAAAAGAGACGAAAATAAATAGTTAAGAAGAAGAAGAAGGCAAAAGAAATAGCACAGAAAAAGAAGGTAAAAGATTTCTCCTCCTAGGATGTAGAGGTTAGAGGGAGGGATGGTGGGAAATAGTGCACTGTATGACTGTCTGTCTATGCGGGCAGCGGCAGATGGGAGGGGCAGACAGTGAACAGACGCGTGTTGCTGTGCAGCAGCAGTCTGTTGGACGCGTGCGTGTGTGTGGGAGAAGGAGGGAGTGGGAAAAAAAGAGAGTAAATTGCAATGGAAAAGAAAAGAGAGTAAAAGAAAGGAAAGGGAGAGATAATGGGAAATTTCTCTCGCATCCCTTCCTTATTTATAACCCATTTTTTATTGTATAAAATATTTAACAAAAGAAAGAGGACACTCCTTAGTTTGTTCACTAAGAAAATCCTATAATATTAACATTGTGTTGTGTTGTATAAATGCTTTGAAAAATGAAATGTTTTTGTTTTACATTTTTTTCTTTTGTCATTTTGTGTAAAAAACAGTCTTAAAAATGTTTCTTTTTCTTTCTTTGTTGTTTGTGTTATAAATTGATTTGGTTTTGATATGAAAGATATTGTTTTGCTTATGTAAATGGTAATGAAATTTTAAATGAATGAATGAGAATTTGTTTGAAAAATTTGTATAGAAGAAAAATGTTGTGCGTTTGAAATGCAGGAGAATTGAGTCCCAGTGATTGGAATGCTGGTGGGTTGAGTCCCAGTGATTGAAATGCAGGAGAATTGAGTGTCAGTGATTGAAATGCTGGTGGGTTGAGTCCCAGTGATTGGAATGCAGGAGAATTGAGTCCCAGTGATTGAAATGCTGGTGGGTTGAGTCCCAGTGATTGGAATGCTGGTGGGTTGAGTCCCAGTGATTGAAATGCAGGAGAATTGAGTGTCAGTGATTGAAATGCTGGTGGGTTGAGTCCCAGTGATTGAAATGCAGGAGAATTGAGTGCCACTAATAGGGATTATTAATAATATTTTGATCCACATTTCCTGCTAAATAATTGATCAGCAATTGCTAGGAAAATTCCAACACTTTTTCTTTTATTTTTTCGTTTTACTTTGCTGGCAAATGGTTGAAATCGTTCAGGTCCAATTCGTGTTGCGAAAAATGCTGGTGGGTTGAGTCCCAGTGATTGGAATGCTGGTGGGTTGAGTCCCAGTGATTGAAATGCAGGAGAATTGAGTGTCAGTGATTGAAATGCTGGTGGGTTGAGTCCCAGTGATTGGAATGCTGGTGGGTTGAGTCCCAGTGATTGAAATGCAGGAGAATTGAGTGTCAGTGATTGGAATGCAGGAGAATTGAGTCCCAGTGATTGAAATGCTGGTGGGTTGAGTCCCAGTGATTGGAATGCTGGTGGGTTGAGTCCCAGTGATTGAAATGCAGGAGAATTGAGTGCCAGTGATTGAAATGCTGGTGGATGAAAAAGTACTATAAATTGGCAATATTATAAATAATTATGGCAAAAATATACACATTTTAAGAAGTATTTATTTTTATTTTTCATTGAATTTTTTTAAATTTTCTAAATTTTTTTCTTTTTCAAAAAATTTCACACTTATAAAAACAACTGCAGGCTGTGCCAAAGTAAAGCAATAAGCGATGCAACCAAACAACACAAAAACAAAGAATTCAATTATAATTTATTCAAAAGTTATGAATTGGGTGGGTCCGGCACCGCCGGAATGTGCCAAAAAAAAATTTCAACCGAAAAATAAAATGGTGGACACAACAAATTCACTTATCATCAAAATTATAGTAAGAAATCATTCCTGAATTGGAAATTTTGATCTTCTTGGTTGGCTCTCCCTGCTCATTAGTCGGAATCTATGAAATAATTCATGTAAATTAGGTAAAAGGTATTTTTTAAAACTCAAAGGGAACTGACTTTTTTGTTTTATTCTTTAGGAAAGGATCAAATGGGATTCCACTTTATATAAGAAAATTATGAAATTTAAAAATAAATATATACTGAAACTGAAACAATTAAGAAAAATCGATTTTCGGCCGAGAATTTCAAATTTCCTTTTTTGGACTATTTCTCTGAAATTAAAAAAAAGAATTTGTTTGAAAATTCATATGAAACCAATCAAATTTTTTGTTAGGGAGTTTCTTCAAAATTAGAAATATATACAAAAATAGGCGAAATATGTATTTAAGCAATTTTGTAGAAAGTCTTGAAACGTGCTGGTACATCTTAAAATATATAAATGTTTTTGTTGAAGCTAAGAAAATTCTTCAAGTGGATTCCCTAATGATCAGCCTACACGTGTTAAGAAAAAACAAATTGACAGAACCCTCTTTGTTTTTTCGCAAGAAAAATTTTAACGCAAAAATTTCACTTGGCAAATCTTCTCCAAGACCTCGAAGCCTCGAATGACTTTTCCTGAAAAAATTATTATCAAGGCTTGGATTTAAAGTGTGAATCACAAAATAATAATAAAAATATTCGAAAAGAATTGGTGTCCTTAATTTAACTTTTGCATTTTGAGTTGTCATTGAGCTGGTCATTTATGCCTCGGATATAATTTTTAAATAATTATATTATTTGATTTAATCTTCATTTATTCTTCTTTTTAAATTAGAAATTTTTTGAATTTGAGGGGTAGGGCAGATTCGTGCTCAGTACCGTGGAAATAACCAATAAGAATTTTGGGCTTAACCGGGACCTTTTCGGGTTGAAAAACCGGGAATTTTTGGCTGGGAAAACCGGGAAAAAACCCCCCGGGACTGGTCCCGGTCAAAACCGGGACCTCGGTACTCAGTTGTCCGTGTTTTAGTCCCGGTCCCGCTCTACTCTAGTTTAAACTCAAAATTAAAAAAGATTCACCCATCATTTAAATTTTTCCCAATGTGTTTAATGATTATTTTTTGATGACTTTGGCGGCCAAAATTTTTTGTTCTGTTGTTTTTGGCGATATGCACCCCTGGTGAAATTTTTCGGGTTTCTTGCATTTTCTTAAGGTTTTTAGGAAAATTAAGGAAAACTAAAAAAGAGCAGCTGAACAACCGAAACAGGTTTTTAGGCGCCAAACTAATAAAAAGTAAAACCTAAAAACATAATCCTTGTAAATTATAATTAAAACAATGAAAAACGGACCGAACGCAACATTCACTCCATTCAAATCTGGGCACTCTTTTGTCGTGATCATAAATTCGGTGCCTAAAGGGAAGGGTAATACAATAATTTTTTTTAATTAACGAAATTTTTGAAATTTTGCAGGCCAATAAAGACACATAAGGTTATTGATTGGTAATAAATTTTTATTAAAATTTGCAAAATTTTTCCGGCAGTTCATATAAATACTGGCAAAGCCGGACGATTAAATTCCCATAAATCATTAAATATTCAAAAATTGACCCAAAACTGCTCAAAATTATTTTTGGACTGAAGAGGAATCTTCGAATACCTTATCCAAAAATTTTTTGGTTGCGGGTTGTGTATTGCAACTTTTTAAATCAAAATATAAAATCACGTTCATTTTTAAATCTTTAAAGACTTAATTTAAATAAATTAATGAATTAAACAATAGAAAACTGGAAGAATTAAAATAAAATATTTTTTGTTACATCAAATTTAATCATTACAATAATGCCATACAATCATGAGCTATTATTTTAAAAAACTGGGACAGGTTTAAAAAACTAGTTTTTCCGGGCTTGGTTTTGCTCTTGTCTACCAAAATGATTATTTTCAATTAATAAAACGAAATAATTATAATATGCATAAAAAATTAGAAAGGTTAATTTTTCAAAAACCAATTTAAAAGCAAATTAACTGGAAAGTGGCTTACCGTTATGGTCTGGGATTCCGTCGTTGAACTTAAACAACAAATTAGGAAGACAAATTTTGTGTGAATGCTTTCAAGGCATGCCTTGTCACGCTTCGTAAATTCACAAAAAATAGGTTTTTTCAGGCTTAGACTGGGTCCGAGGGTGGAGGGTGAATAAACCACACCACTCCCAGGCGACGAGACCTTCTTTTATTAGTAGCGGTAAAATTTTTTTTGTTTTCTTTTAAAAAATAAAAATCAACCGGTGATTTAAAAACTTGTCATGTTGTAAAATAATCGAATCCTTTCGGAAATTTACGAGGCGTTCTACTTCCATTTCATTACCATTGAAACAATTCCCGGTGCATCGTGTGCCACCGAAAAATTTTCATCTGCAAAATAATCTCCGTACAGCGATTTGCAGCCAAGAACCTGAAAAAATAGATATAATAATAATTGTGAGATTGTTCCAATTTTGACAAAAAAAATTTGTCTTAAAATGTTATCTGTAACGCTTTTATAGGGCTTTAAGGCATTGATCACTAATAAACGCTCCATTTTACGCGCAAGGCATTAATCAAAAACCACCAAAAAAAAATATTTTGCATTAAATGAACCATTTTAAAGTTCTCGACAATCAATCATTCGAATTTTTTTTCCCGAAAAATTGGGTAATTTTTTTTGAATTTTACTGTTTTCTTAATAAATTCGGACAAAAATTATCTAGGTTTTCCTTTGTGGCGCCTAATGGCACCGCCGACCCCAATTTAAATTTCCCGTTTTCTATGACGCCGAAAATTTAAGTAAATTAAATCGGCAAAAAAATCCGAAGAGCAAAAAAAAGCCCAGTGATCAATGATCAATCACTATGAGAAAAATCCTAAACAAGAGGGTCTTGTTATCGAAACTATTTTTACCATAAAGAAATTGTTTTTTCGTTTTATTTACCTCTTCAATTTTTCCGCCCTTTATGTATTTGTCCTAAAAGAATGAAATTCATTAGTGAATAAAACTTGATTTTTGTTTATAAAAATTAATTTTATTATAATAATTTTTTCAATCAAAAATTTATTATTTCAAAAAAAAATATCGAAAAAGGCAAAAATTGAAATTATGGACGGCGACGTCGGAGAAAATAATTTTAATTTTTGGCATTCACGGCAAAAAAGAATAATTTAAAAAAATATAAAGAAAAACATAAATTGACATGTAAAATTAGAATTTCATCAAAAAGTCAGGGTCGGTTTATAACCAAATATTTAAATAAATATTAAAATATATTTTTCTAAACATTTATTTATAAATTAAAATCTACGAGGCCTTACTTTTACAATCCGGTCAAAATTGGTTCCTCGGTATCCGTATTCAATTTGTGCGCCATTGACGGGCAATGTCCTAAAACAGAATTGAGTTTTTATAAGAATTTCAAGTTTTAAAAAACCATTTTTCAACAAAAAAACAAAAACCATAATTTTTAATGCAAAAAAAGTCAATTATACGATTGGATAGGAATACCGTAACTTTAAACTATCGATTCCAAAATGGCATAAAACTGAGAAAATTTAAGATCATTTTGCCAGTATTCGAGATAGGAATTTTAAAATGGTAAGGAACGAAAAAGTAACTTGGAAAATGGACTCGGACTTCCATTTTCCGGGGTTCCCGGGGTATGGCCAAAGAAACCGGAACCGGGAGTTCCGGCAAAACCCATGCGGGGCCCAGGTTTTGTCCGGTTTCTAATCTGTAAAGCAGCGAACGAGAAGTGACCGTAAAAACTCCGAGAGAAAGTTTCCAAAACTTGGTAGGTTTGTAATTTATTCTAATAGCATGAAAATTTCGAATATAATATTTAATTTATAAAATTTTAATAAAATATTACAATGCTCCTGCACACAATTGTTTGAAATTTTCCGTCGTCTGTGGCACAGCAGCAACCATGAGGTCAATAATTATACGTCCTGAAATTTTATACTTTTTTCCAAAAAAATTTAGTATTTTATTTTAAGCGCCGAACTGGCCACGACTCATTTTTTCGAAATTAATTAAACAAAAAATTACCGCAAGAAACCGAGTCACTTTCAATGTCCTTAAACATAATAATAAAAAATAAGAGAGAAAGGAAAAAAGAAAAAATTACCAGAAATACGACTGGGTCTGATGGATGAGCCAGCGATGCATTAAATTCCATCCATTTAGTGTACTGTGGTGACATATCTATATGTAAATAAATTAATTAGGTGCAAATTTGCTCGAAGAAAGGGATTAGCGTTACATTTATTTTTCCAAATATTTTTGACAATTTAATTTAAAGAAAGAATTTTTAGTGAAACCAAACGTATTATAAGTAATTAAACTGATTTCTTCCGCCTCCTCTTCAGTGGGGGCGGTGAGAGAAGCATCGCCACCACTTTTGGCATTGGCATCAGAATCTGCTGAGGCGGCACTGCTTTTGTTGTTCTCCTTCCTCATTTTCTGGCAATGGTTTTTGACGTTTGAAGTTGAAAGTTGAAAATTTACAATATTTCTTCACTTAAAATATTGGTATTTAGGAAAATAAGGGTTAATTAAAACAAATATTTTAACTCTATTAAACTTTATGAGTCCAACACATTGTCAAATATGGAAATATGGACAAAAATCTGAAATATGGAAAAATATGGAAGTAAAACAGGATCCTAGAAGCATCAAACAAAGCTAAAAACACTATTTACGTGGTTTGTAGGCAAAAAAAAAATGGAAATCCATACAAATCCAGTCCCAACTGATAAGCGCAAAAAACAAATTTTCTTCGAACACTTTTCGATATATAGCGACTTTTTAGCAACTATTTTCAACTACAGTATTTTCGCTTATGAAACTTTTTAATAACTCTTTTGACTTGTGAATTTAAAAAAAAAACTATTTTTTCAAATTATTATGAAAATGCAATAATAAAAAAAATTTAAAAAATATATACCCCTAAGAATCCACATAAATTTTTTCAAAAAATGCACCCCTAAGAATTGATTTTTCAAAAAGCAAAAATCCTGGCCATGATTTGGCGGACGATCGAAAACTTTTTACGCTTGAAAATCTTCAAATGTATTTGATTTACAATTGTGCAACCGAAAAGGACAAAGATGAAAAAATTTTGGAAAATTCACATATTTATTGACATGTTTTTCCAATTGTTGGCAACTTTTTTTAGCAACTATTTTGGCAGTTTTTAGCAACTATTTAGGTATCTTTAGCTGATGTTGGCTGTTCTAATTAGAGTAGAGCGATACTAATAATATCTGTCGGTAATTACCGGTTTTTTGGTATCGGTACAGGTTTTTTCAAAATTAGAAGCACTGGTACCGGTTTTTCCAGTACCGTTGCCAGTTACCGCTCTACTCTAGTTCTAATAGAGGCTTTGGAAAAATGTCAAAATAGTGACAAAAATGGACATAATCGCGAATAGGAAATATAACTATAAATAGTAATATTTAAATACATAAAACCGAAAAATCAAAAAATAAAGCAAAATTAATGTGATATGGAGAAGTTCATTAACAAACAGTAAAGTTTTGAGATAAGATTAATTAAGTAAAAGGACCAGCAGAAGATGATTATGCTGACAGGCCATAATATAAGAAAAACGAATGTGTGAAAGAGATGCTTTAATTTTGTGGATAAGCAGAATGACTACAAAAAATTGTTGAGTGAAGAAGAGATATAGTGAAAGTTAGAGGGTGAGAAAATGCTTAAGAGAGAGATAGAGAGAGAAGAAGAGAAAGAGAGAAAGACAAGAGAAATAGAGAGAGCAAAGAGAGAGATAGAGATGAGAGAGAGGAAAGAGAGAAAGACAAGAGAGATAGGGAGAGAAAAGATAGAGAGAAGGCAAGAGAATTTAATAGAAGGGGAGAGAATGGATCAGCAGAGCAGCAGATGGGTAAATGGTAAATGAGATAAACTTTGCCGTTGGGCACGCACGGAGTGTGCATAGGTGGAAAGGACAAAACATCGGTAACAACAAATAATTTTCAGGGCCATAATCTTTTTCAAGCACAACCAAATCAACAATTGTCTAGTGTATTTTAGGCGTCCAATCTTCAGTTTCTTTGGCCATAACTTTTTTTACTTGGAATACCTACATTCTTGGTATCATATGAAAACTTAAAAGTGTCAGGAATTCATAAATACAAGTAAGAACAAATACTGTTACTAAGAAAAAATTGCAACGGCAAAACGCGAAACTCAACTTTTTCAAGTATATTCATGATAATTATTTATCTGTATTAGCTTCTAGCCCAGCATTTAGGTGAAAAAAAATTCTATAGACTTTAAGCTTTCGTTTGATACCAAGAAAGTAGGCATTGACCAAGTAAGAAAAAAGTTAAGGCCAAAAAAATGAAGATTGGACGTCTAAAGTGCACTACAGTGATGCCGCGGGTTGATCGGGTTTCGGGTCGGGCACTCGAAAAATTTCGAGTTCGGGTTGAGAAAAACTTCGGGTCTCGGGTTTCGGGTTAGCATCACTGGTGCACTAGCGCCAAAAACATTCAGAGAGAGAGAAAGCTAGATATATATATAGAGAGAGAGAGAGCGGCGAGAGAGATAGAGAGAGAGAGAGAGCGAAAGAGAGAGGGAGAGAAAGCGAGAGAAAGAGAGGGAGAGAAAAGAGAGCGTGAGAGAGAGAGCGAGAGAGAGAGAGCGAGAGATATAGAGAGCGAAGCCATTTAAAAAATATTTGAGATAAGACTTTAACAATAATATTTGAATGAAAAAGTACTATAAATTGGCAATATTATAAATAATTATGGCAAAAATATACACATTTTAAGAAGTATTTATTTTTATTTTTCATTGAATTTTTTTAAATTTTCTAAATTTTTTTCTTTTTCAAAAAATTTCACACTTATAAAAACAACTGCAGGCTGTGCCAAAGTAAAGCAATAAGCGATGCAACCAAACAACACAAAAACAAAGAATTCAATTATAATTTATTCAAAAGTTATGAATTGGGTGGGTCCGGCACCGCCGGAATGTGCCAAAAAAAAATTTCAACCGAAAAATAAAATGGTGGACACCAACAAATTCACTTATCATCAAAATTATAGAAAAGAAATCATTCCTGAATTGGAAATTTTGATCTTCTTGGTTGGCTCTCCCTGCTCATTAGTCGGAATCTATGAAATAATTCATGTAAATTAGGTAAAAGGTATTTTTTAAAACTCAAAGGGAACTGACTTTTTTGTTTTATTCTTTAGGAAAGGATCAAATGGGATTCCACTTTATATAAGAAAATTATGAAATTTAAAAATAAATATATACTGAAACTGAAACAATTAAGAAAAATCGATTTTCGGCCGAGAATTTCAAATTTCCTTTTTTGGACTATTTCTCTGAAATTAAAAAAAAGAAATTTATTTATTTATTTCTCATTTGTGACTTATTTAATTTGGTTGTTTTCTACTCAATTTTTCATCTCCCTTTGCTTTAAATTTGTATTTCCGCCAATTCTATATTACTGTAATATCGATTGTGTTTCTGCTGCTGACCAGCAGCCATGTCATTTGACAGTGGTAAGTTTTTATTTTTATTGGTTCTTTTTTTCAAAATTTTCTAAATTATAAATGCATTTCACAATACATAGGCCGAAACTTATTTTCCAATTATAATTATTCATTATCATGGTTAAAATTAAATTTACCAATAAATTTATTATCAGTTTGAGCCGCCATAATATTGTTAAATTATTTTTTCTGAAAACAAACATTAAATTGTATTTCAAATATTTCAATAATAAATGTATAATGACAATATTTAAATAGTAATTATCATTTTATTTCATTTGATTCTTATCACTTAGTTTAATTGATTTTGTATAAAATTATTTTTTTATTTTTCTTCTCTTTTTAATTTATTCCGCGTTTATTGTTCTTTGTTGCGGGCAAATAAATCTTCTTTTTTAAAAATTATGATAAATTTTAACATGTATATTTTCATAATATTTATCTTTTATAGAACTGTTACAATTTACAATAGTTCTAAAATTTCAATTTTTTAATATTATAAATATCCTAGTAGATTAGTCAAACCAAATCTCTTTTCGAGCCTCCTGCCCCTTTGTGTCAATATTCCAAAGTATGTGAGTTTGACTTTTAATATAATTTTGTGAGCCTTCACTATTTAATTACACCGAATAAATCAGAAATATTTAATTTTTCAATTATTATAATAATAATTTTTTGTTATTACGAAAACTTTTAACATTCACATTCGCTTCATGGGCTTTATTTGTTTTTTCTTCACTGTTGATGATTATTTTGAAATCTTTTTTTGCTTCATATTTTAATATAGATTCTCTTAAATTAATTTAAGTTGTAGTTTTTTTTAATATTTGAGAATAATGTTTTTGAAGAATGGAATTTAAAATTTTTTATATTTTAAAATTTAATTTATTTGAGATATTTAATTCCTACTGAATTAAATATTTAATACTTGATAAGATAAGCGAGCTTTTACATCAAAGATTCTTGCTTGGATTAATAAAGCCTTTTTTAAATTTAAATAATTGTATTGTAATTTTGTTATTTTTTGAATTATTTATTATTTATTAATTATGTAGAAATTTTATTTATAGGATTTATTTTAATAACAGAGTAAAAGCATTAAAAATAATCACAAATCGAATTAAAAATAATACCTCATAAATAAGAGAGATGAATCTATTAAATCAAATTCAAAAAGTGATACATGAAATCTTGATTTTAAAATATAATTTTGTCGGGATTACCGAAAACATCATTCATATTTGAAAAATAAAATTTTTTATTAAAATTCATTAAAAATTTTTGTAAGTTAATTGGTGAAAATCATTAATAAATATTTTTTTACGTTCTTCCTCGACAATTATTCTTGCTAAATACCATATTAACCTTTTATAACGCAAAACAAAATACTTAAAGATTATAAAAAATTTAAAATTATTATTGAAAAAAACGATCATAAATTTTGTTTTTTTTTTTGTATACAAATTTTTCTAAATTTTATTTGATATTCATGGTGAATTTTTTTATATGTGCATAAAATTACTTACTTCAGCTTTGAAAAAGATATATCAGATAGCCAAAAAGGTTTATGGAATTATAATTTTATGGTATATTAATTAATAATAATAAAAACAAAACTTTATTATTTAATCCAACAAATTTGTATAAATTATTTTAAATTGTAGTTTTCTTTGTTAACCATTTCTTTTATAACTTTACTATTTATTTATCTTCGAAAATTTTTGAATTCAAAGGTTAAAATCAAAACACTAATCCAGACACAAAAGAACGGAATAAATTTGTCGGTATTTGTCGATCATTATTTATATATTTTTGTTTTTATATAAAAAAGGTTTAATACCTTTTTAAGTTTATTTAAAAATGTCGAGGCGCAAATGTATGCGTGCTAATGTCCGCGGCGCAATGGGCGCTGCGCAAGTGTCGACTTTGCTGAGCGGCGCAAGTGTCGGTTTTTGGTGTGCGGCGAAATTACTTGGCGCAAATGTCGCAATACTTAATGATTAGGGTTGTAAATGGATTAAATTTTCACTCCATATTTGGCCATTTATTGTATGTAAATATTCGAGATAATGAAGTCAGTTTATCCAAGAAGAACCCCCCATAAATCCTTGAAAATAACATTCTGAATGTATCTTATCACTTATCATCACCCATTGACAGTGCATGCGTTCACGGCTTCTTCTTCAGCTTAAGCTTTGCCTCCTCACATGGGTCGGGCACCGGCTCTAATTCCTCCGGGTGCTTTTTCACAAATTCGTCATGGGTTTTGTGCTTGTACAGCCAAATACTGATGCCCAATTTTTTTTCTATCACGCGAAGTGGTGATGCGGCCCGCTTCTTTTCCTTTTTGTTGGCCCAATGCCATAAATCAGTGGCCAACCTCTTAGCCGTCCATACAAATTTTGGCATATTTTCGCGCTCATTATTTTCTTTCTCAAAAATTTTGGCTGCTTTACACATCACTGCCATGTCTGTGCATAATTATGCGTCTTTATTTTGGAATAATCGGTTCCTCATAAACAGGGAACGGATTTATATGTTTTTAGATATTTTTTGCGCATGTGCTATCGCATGAGAAGCTCAAAACATATTTTGGGGTTTTGGTAGTCTTTAGCACATATTTTGGAGATTTTTTGGAAAATATTGGAATTTTTTGACAAAATCTTATTTGGCACTCAAATTCTTGGCCAAATGCTCAAAATTAATTTATTTGTATTTTTTTGACCTTTTTCTTGACTTTTTTCATAAGGCCAAACATTTGAATTTTCGCGAACTATTTCAGAAAAATAAGTCAATCTTAGAGCTAAAAAAAGTTTAAACCAAAAAGCATTGAAATGATTTTGCTTGCATTTAAGCTAGCGAAATTGATAAAAATGAGATTTTTTTTAGAAATTAACTTGTTTTTTGAGCAGTTTTTTCAATTTTTGGCACATATTTTGGCCTTTTTTGGGGTTTTTAGCACATATTTTGAGTTTTTTGCACATATATATGTACATATTTTGCGTTTTTTAGCATATATAAATCCGTTCCCTGTTTATAAAGATATAATCCGGAATAGTCAAGATTCAGTTAGTCCGGTTACACTATATAGTATCAGCATAAGATTTACTTGTAGCCGCATTCAGAAAATTATTCAGATACCAGAATACAAAAACCCAGAAAACATATTCTTTGGTTCCGGGCATTCTTGACTATTTTAGGATTCGTGAAGCCTTTTGTTTTTGCTAAATCACGGTTAACCGGATACCGGAACTTCCTGATTTTTTTGGGTCCGGAAGCCCTGAAGGATTTAAGTACGGGTATTTGACATAAATTTTTTGGAGAAATTGGCATGTTTTCAAACGCAAAAAAGGCCACATTTAATACATAAATTCTACTTTCTACCGGTGGCAATTACCGTAAAACTTGCCTAATCCAATCTCATGTACAATGTTCCACCAATTTTTATAACGTTCATGAAGCAGTTTGGTGTCAGAAAGTTCGTAGTTTCTTTCATGCAGATACTTGGTCGTTATTTTGTTAAATTGTTGTACAAATTGCTCGTAAAATGTGTTTAATTTGGACACATAATCCTGCTCTTCACCATTGTCCAGTGTCTCTTTGATAGACGCCACAGTAAGCGGCGGTGCTACAGTATCTTAGAAAGAATGATCAAAATGAATTGCGAGCGTGTTGGAAAATTGCAAATTCCTACACCCTGCATTTTTCGTAAATCAGCAACTTAGATACTGTAAGGAAGAAGCTGGCTGGGCGATTAAAACGCGGAAAGCGGGGGTTGTTAAGATCCATAAAAGAAAGGGCGGATGTGCCTCGGTAGCGGTAGAGCTGCCCACGGAAAGGGTGCATGAGTGGGTTCGATTCCCACCCGAGGTTTAACATTTTGCCCATTTCTTATTATACTTTACCCACCAAAAATTGGCGTAGTTTTTCAGAAAAATTGAGTAGCAAATAGATATCATTCATTCTAGCCCTATGTATTCTTTATTAGGAATTTCAAAAATTACATTAAAAATCAAATTAAAAAACAACAAATTAAAGACACTCTCATTCGGTTTGAAATGCAACAGACGACTTCAAAACAATGGTTAGCATCAATTTTGGCATTTTTGAACTATTGACCTTTTTCCAGAAATTTCATAGCAAAAGTGCCATAAAACGAAAAGTACACCCCCTAAGAATCGATCACAACAATTTCAGAAAATAACTCCTAAAAATTGACCAAAAGGTCAAAAAATAAACCCTAAACATGAAAAAATTTTCCCAAAAATTCGCCTTCAAAATTTATTTTTTATTTTCTTGACAAGTTGGCATTGTTCAGGCGAAAGACTTTTGGAATTATTGTGCCTAAAAACATTGAATTTTTCCAAATTTTAACATATTTTCGCACCTATTGCGTATTTTGGGCGTTTTTATCCGTGGTGCGACTTTTGGGGATTTGCAACTTGGGGACCCGACATTTGGGGACCCGACTTTTGGGGATCCCGACATTTGGGGACCCGACATTTGGGGATCGACATTTGAGCAAAAGGCACTTAAGGAAACCACGGATATTTGGCAACCCGACATTTAGGGACCCGACATTTGGGGATTTTAATAAAACAAAAAAAATATTAGAAAATTTAATTTTAAGCCCAAAATTAGACAAATTGTGCCAGCTTTTTACTTGCTTCGACAACGAGCGAATGAGCTCGGAATACAAGTTGTTCCAATTGCAGGACAACCAATCGCAATATTCGATTACTTTGGGCGGTATTGATAAAATAAATTGAATTGTTTATTCATTATATCCAAGAAACTATGTGCGTGGTCACGATGGAAGACCTCCACTGTTTCCTGTTCATACCTGGAATCACCATGATAGTGTTCTTCAGGACTTGGGGCGCACAAATAACGCCCAAGAAGGGTTCCATTTGGCTTTAAGAATGCAATTTAACAGTGTGCATCCGCCATTATCGAAGTGAAAATCGCGTTTAATCAGCTTAATAATTTAATTATCAGAGTTATCACTGTTCTGAAGAAAGAAGAGCGAATCGCAGCCGATAAGCTGCGGCAGTATGAGTTGGACCCAACTCAAGGGATAAGAATTCGAGAACGGAAGAAAACATACCGTGAAAATGTTTTGGCTATCAGAAATTTGGTTGAAGGCTTTGATGCCATTGAGAATCCAAACGAAGATGAGATTCTTGCTCATCTCAGATCGTTGCAAAACAGACTTATGCGCAATGATTTTGAGAATTGGGACGACCCAAATGGTGATTCTGTTTTCACATCCCCGTTGGCCCTTGGGAAAGGCAGTTTAAATAAAAATTGGAAAAAGGTCTACTGTAGTTAAAAAATGTATTGTGGTTTGTCTATTGTGTTGTGGTTAGTATGGGCTCAAAATTCTGCGCCTCCTCGCGGTGAGTCCGGAAACAGAGTTAATTTTTAAAATATTAATTAATTTTTTTTGCAATGGAATTAACTCTGGATAAAGCAGACGTAATTTTGTCTAATTTTGGGCTTAAAATTTAATTTTTTAATGTTTTTTTTTGTTTTATTAAAATCCCTAAATGTCGGGTCCCTAAATGTCGGGTCGCCAAATATCCGTGGTTTCCTTAAGTGCCTTTTGCTCAAATGTCGTTCGGTCCCCAAATGTCGGGTCCCCAAATGTCGGGTTCCCTAAGTGTCGGGTCCCCAAATGTCGGGTTCCCTAATAATAAATATTTTATTTTTATTTTTGCATTGTTTACTTCCACTGCTTCACTATGGCCTGATTTCATCGCAATGTCCTCATAATGGTGGGCATTCAGTTGCTTCGAAACTTCAATTTTCTTTAATTGCTGATGCACAAAGTGTTGGAGCTTTTGCTTTTTGTCCAGTTCATCCTTAAAAGAAATTTTTTTTCAAAAACTTTAAAAAATCGTATTTTTTAAATGATTTTTCATTTTTTACTTCTAATCACGGCGATTCAATTTTGGGCTCCCAGTGCAAATAAGTTTATTATTTATTTAGTAATCAAAACGCCAAAACTTTGCAAATCTTAAAATTTTTTTGGGAATTTCCCTTGTAAAAATGCAAGAGCCGATCTCGAGATAGAAAAGAAACTTTTAAAAAACAAAAGAGAATTCGATAGAGGGGGTCGAAATATGGGCCTATGCAAAATTTGAAGAAATTTTAAAAGCTAGAAAAATTTTTTGAAAGGAACGAACATTTCAATAATCCAAGTCCTCTATTTAAGGCCAAACCAAATAAAACTTACAATATTCTCCAGAATTTTCCCTTCAAAATGAGCATAAAATGGTTTTATTTGCTCTAGTATTCACCAAGTTATAAGCTAAGAAAATTTCATAAAATTGTCGATGCTGTACGTAACCAACGCTTTTTGAATATGATTTTTTATTGACACGAAAACTTTTATTAATAAAAAAATAATTCTGCCTTCTTCTGTAAAAGAAGAAATTGAAATTAACATACAACATAAGGAGGACTCGAACCTGAGACCCCCTTTTGGTGACTAACGCACAGACCACTAAGACGAAAAAACCAACTTAATTGTACAAGGAGCCCAAAATTGAATCGCCGTGTAATTAAATCATAGTTTCATCATATTTGTAGTATAATTCTGTTTGGTTCTTTTCGGGTTTGTGACCCAGTGAAAAATGGACAGTTCAGTACCAAAGAAATAATGGATGAACAAAATAATAGGTTCCCCAAATGTCGGGTCCCCAAATGTCGGGTTCCCTAAGTGTCGGGTCCCCAAAAGTCGGGTCCCCAAATGTCGGGATCCCCAAATGTCGGGTTCCCTAAGTATCGGGTCCCCAAAAGTCGGGTCCCCAAATGTCGGGATCCCCAAAAGTCGGGTCCCCAAATGTCGGGTCCCCAAGTTGCAAATCCCCAAAAGTCGGGTAGCCTTTTTATCACCTATTTTAGTACCTATTTCATTCTTTTTAGCACCTAAAAATCCTGTCTCTACTATTGAGAAAAGTTCAAACGAATTTTGGCGAAGAAGAATTATTTCTTTTTTTGAATTCTCTGTATAAATTTTGCTTTTTAGTTGCACTATTTTAATATTTGTTTACCTGATCCAACTTGAGTATTCTTCGAAACATTCTTCAAAAACTGTTTTTTATTTTTCCCTTTTGGCGATTTCGATACGATTTGCTCATTGTCAAGAAGGTACGGGTCGCGTCCCAATTCATCGTTCACTTCCAACAACAACCCTTGCAAAAACTTCCCTTCTGCGAATTTTGTCCCATTTTTGTACAACTGTATCCAATATTCTACAGTAACCCACGTACTTAGATTTTTGAATTTGACCTAAATTTAAAGAACATTGGATTTTCCTGTGTTAACGACCTTAATGTCTAAATATTTTCCTTTGCCCCATCCGAACAAGTCTCGGTAAACTGCTTTGATTGCTTCCATTGCCGAGCTCATTAAGAGCTCGCCTCGCTCAGTGCCAAACCACGGCTTCACACACAGACATTCAAATGGATTCACTAAATTTAAAAAAAAGCCTAGGAACGGCCGGGTCGTATGAATCCGGCTTACTTATATAATATGAAATATGCAATGGAAAAATCAAAAAAAGGTTTAAAGCAAAAATAATAAAAAGAAGCCTGCTAGGCTGAAAGGACCCAGCGCCGGGTCTGGTGGCGCTTAAATGCCAAACCTTTGGCTTTGTGCCAGGTATTGTTGCCAGCCAGCCTTTTTTTTTGTTCAAATCCAATTGTAAGGCAGGCGGCCACAAAATTTTGAGGTCGTGCTGGGTCATTTCGTAAAATCCACCACAATCATTCCCACCCATAATTACTTTCGATAATATACTTGGAAAATATTTTGCCAAATTTATTTATAATAAATAGATAATCTGTTATAATTTAATTAATAGTAGATAATCTGCTATGATTTAAATAATTCATGATTTTAAATAAAATTTTGGCTACTTTTACAGAACTTATGTTACACCCTAACAATTGAAGAAAAAGCTCAAGGCTCGATTAAAAAAAAATCTATTTGTATGTGAAATTTATAAATGAGTAACAAATGTTAGTTTTTAGCATTCGGAAAATTTTATATAAACTTCTTTATTATGTTTTGACTTTCCTTTTTTGGCATATTCTTATTTTTGTCAAGCATTTAAATATGATAGATTAAAATGTCTGAATAATTTTTTTCTATATGGCGTATTTACGGAACGACCTAGCACCTTTTGCGGTTATTGAGCGGTTTTCAATAAATTTTTGTGCGTTTTTAACGCAATAAAAACTTGTTTTGGTACCAGAAAAGCTGAAAATCCTTTTGCTATAATTAAAATGAAAATTTACTCCGTCTCGACGATCCCTCAGGCAAATTCATTTTTTGCTGCTTACATTCCCAACATTTGGCATAAGCATCGGCTGCCAGCGCAAACATTCGCCAATGTCGGCAAATTTTCTTCAATTCTTTGAACGTTTTGCACAATTTTTTGTGCCGTTCCTTTTCTAGATTGGTGGCACAGTTCAGTGTGTTTTGCCATCGTCCTATTTCAATGTTGGTACAATTCCATTTTGCCACGAAATTGCGCCAAATGAACCGTTTGCTAAGTGCCAATGCCTTGGCCATGTCTTGTTCCTCTGTTGTTGTGCCATCATCTTCGATCACTTCCACCGCAATTATGTCGGTGAATAGAATTGTCAATAGTAAAATGATCAGCAGAATACATCGATGGATACGTTGCATTTTTCTATTAAAAAAATATTTTATTAAAAAACTTTTTGCTAGTCGTTGGGATTTCCAGGAAATTTCTTAATAAAATTTAAAAAATAATATCTAGAATTGAGGATTTTTAAAAATTCATAAGTCAAAAGCTTAGCTTTTTTTAATTAAAATTTTGATTTTTTTTTCTCTTTAAAAAAATCCAGATATATTGAATTTATTTTATATACAAATAATAATTAATCATTTAATCAACCAATTTAATTTTTTGAATTAAAGTAAGCAGGTTTTGTAACTCTTAAGAAAATATTTTGTAATATCAGCCAGCCATAAATATAACATAAAAATTTAAAGTAATGAACGTAGATTCTATAAAATAATAAAATCCATACACACACATATACATATTTTCCATTTCCTTTATGTATACATATATACGTAAACATATATTCGTTTATAAGAATGAATAAATGAAACATTGCAATAATTTTTGAATTTTATTTATATTTATTATAAAATATTTTTCTATTTATTATTTTTAAAGTTTTTTTTTTAATTCTAATTCTATTCGTAAATTCGCTAAAATTAGCCAAAAGGACATTGTTTTAAATTTCATAACTTTATTTCAAAGCAATATTTATGCCTTTGGGTAGCCTGGCAAAAATTACGAAACCCCAACATCATCAATTAATTTAGAATTTATCTTTAATAAATTAATTAAAATTATAATTACTAATTAATTCAACGGTGTTTCGAATGAAATTTTCTTTTTAAAAATAATAAAAGATTTTTGTTCTTTTCCATCTATTTTATTGGAATCGAGACCAAATTGAATAATTCTTTAAAAATTATGTTTTAAAAAATTCAAATTAAATTTTCAAATAGTACCCAGTAAAAATTATGAAAATTTGTTCAAAATTTCAAAAATTTTCAGTCTTTCACCCTTCGTGGTGAATTAATTTTTAAATTTTTACAACGCTTGGGGTCCCTGGCCCCCGACTAGGTGTCGGGGGGTCGGGAGCAAAATGTCGGGGGCGGGGACCGTCGGGGGTCGGGTCGCCGCGGAATAGTCCCAAAAATGTCGGGGCCGGAGGGGGGGGGGTCGGGGAGCAACTCTACGTAAAATTCCAAAACAGAGATAGCAGTTGGGGACCGTACTTTCTATATTCTTACAGTACATATCTAATAAAAAATATAAAAAAATTACATTTTTCGAAACTCAAATTTTTGCATGAATAGAATTTGTTACCATGTTTTGGAGTTTTGAGTTGCTTTTTTCAAAAATAATAAAGGATGTTGTGGTCCAGCTAGTCCGAATGCGCCTCGGGGAACTTTTTTTTTAATTTGGCTCAATTTACAAAACATTTTCTCCAAGAAACACGAAATTTTCTTAAGTAATTATTTTTTCGTGAATGACTGCTGTTGTCCCATGTTATGTCCCTGCTGGACATTGATTGGCCATGCATGACGACATTCTGCACAACGTTGGCCTAGACAGTCGTGCCGCAATTCGCGACAAGTTCATGCCGTCGCACAGCTGTCATCATTTCACTTCATTTCGGATTGTGTGTGCCTAGTTTAGTCAGAAATTAAACCGAAAATGACGAAAAAATATTGTTAAGAAATTATTTTAATTTTTAAAACATGTTATTGTTTAAGCGAACATTAATATCATTAATCAATTTAATTTAATTAAATCATTAATTATGTAAATAATTTTGACATTTTAGGCACAAAAACTCGCAAAAAAGCGCCTAAAAAGGCAGAAAAAATCGTAAAGCATTAAATCGGCACAAAAAAACTATGGGACGAATTTTTGAGAAAATTTCTCAACCTAAAGACAAAGTTAAAATCGCGTTTTTCAAGTTGCACACAAATATTAGGCATTTACCTAAAAATGTCATCATCCATAATAATTGTAAATAAGCACAGTTTAAAATGGTGGTAATTTTTATCGCATCTTCTAATCAATATTTTGTTCCCTTTAAAAGTGTCCGTATATTTTGATCATTACGTTCAGCAGGCTTGTCCCTGGAAAGCAGAGCAGTGGTTTTTTGGCATTTTGCCAAAGGATGATTTAGTCATAAATATTCATAAAGATTTATTAAACTTATAATTAGGGATACCATTTTAGGTGCCAAAAACTGCCAAAATAGTTAGGTTATAGGTTCTAAAATACTCCCAAAATAAGTGCTAAAAATGGAAAAATAGGTGCTAAAAAGTTCAAATTTAGGGGTGTAAAATCGAAAATTTTCTTTAAAAAGCAACAAAATTATACTAAATTATTAATGAGATACACAATTTTTAAAATCAAAAATTCTTGTCAAGAAAGTAAATAAATAATTTTTGAAGATAAATTTTTGAGAAATTTTCTTTCTTAGGGAGTGCATTTTTGAAAATTTTCGGGTCGTTTCTTAGGGGTGTATTTTTCGTTTTTACTAGAGTAGAGCGGCACCAGGATCTGGTACTGAAAAAAACGTACAAATGATTACCTAAGTCCCGGTTTTGGCCGGTTTTGACCGGGACCGAGAAAAGTCCCGGTTTTTTCCCGGTTTCCCCAGCCAAAAACTCCCGGTTTCTCAACCCGAAAATTCCCGGTCCCGCTCTATTTTAGCTTTTACATATTGTATTTTTGTTAACAAATTTTGGGCAAAACGCCAGAATTGGTGAAAATAGTTTTTTTCAAAAATTTTAAGTTTTTAGATGTTCAAAATAAAAACCTAGAAAATAGGTGCAATAACTCGAAAAGACGCTTAACAACAGCCCAAAAACATTTTTTCCTGCGTTTCAGGCCATTGGGAGCTCAAAAAAAATTCCTATTATAATATGTTAAATTTTTTTATTTTAAACTAAATTCTGATCAGCATAAAAGTTGGACAGTGCATTTTTTCGTGCCTTTAAGGCTATTTCTAATCCAGGATAAAAATATACAAATGCACATACATAATTACATGCTCTACTTATCACAAATCTGTCAATTGTCTCAGATTTATCTCTAAAACAAAAATTTTAAATTTTTTAAAATTTTCTCATTTTTATATGTCTTCAAAAGTGCTTCTCCCTTTCCCACCACCAACAAATCAAATTTATGTGCATATTTTAATTCATTCTTCTTCCTTCGTCAATTTCATCCTTCGCATTTTCGTCTCCCTCCGTCCTCTTCTCATCATTCAATTTGCTTTCTTTCTTTCGTTTCTCTCTTTGTTCACCCTCTTTCCCCCTCAATTTTCTCAATTTTCACCCATTCATTTTTTTCTCTATTTTTCCCTCTGCCATTGCTAATTGTCAAAAAATTTTTGTTGGTCATCGATAACCAAGAAGAAGCCAACAATTGAATAAATACATATTTTATATAGCCCAGTTATGGAGAAGGACACACAAAAAGGGATAATAAAATAAAAAACGGAACTTTGAACACAAATCTTTGAAAAAATTTTCGAAAATTTTTAATAGCCTATATTTTTAAAATTATTCGCCATTAAATGTCAATTGGCATATATGACTACCGACTCTGTCGTCCGATACACTCTCAAATTGGCTCTGCTGACTGATTAATTGCTTCAATCTCCGATTATTTATGAATGTTTTTCTGTGAGAGCAGCTCTAATCGCTCAAATCGATTGGGCTGCACAAATGTGCATTTAAAATTGTTGCTTGTGAAGAGCATTTATAAATTTATATTTTAATGATTTTTCGCTGATTCTTGTCTTTTGAAAATCGTTTTTTTCAGTGTATTGAGAAGTTCCACGATAATTAAAATGTCACTTGTAACTGAATGAGGGCCGACCAGTTTTAGGCTTGTTTTGAGCAGACTAATTTCTTACTTTTTTTCTCCACAATTTCACAAATTTTCCATATTTTTGTGTTCTTTGCAGCTTAAAAACCTGTGTTTTTTAATTAGACATAGCCGGACATTTTCTTAGCAAATATTTGTATGTACAGTTATTAATATTAAAAGTGAATTTAAAAAAAAACAAAAATTTTACCACGATTTAAGCCATTCGACTTAAGCCATTTGGAGATCTTCCTATCACCTTGATAATTGTAAGTAGTCTGATCAACTAATCTAATTATCACATTTTACTGAATTCGGTCTCCTTTTTTCATTCGTTTTCCACTTATCGTCCTTTTCATTATCTAATTAATTATTGTGCATTTTTGATTTATTAATTAAAGGTTTTTAAATTGGCTTTGATCAAATTTTGCCACAATTTAAGAAAGATTCGTCCTTGGATGCCAAGGACATTCTTAGAAATTGGTATTGCTTTTTGATTTGGTTCCTTCAAGTTAAAAACAAACAACAATAACAACAACAACAATGGAAGTGCAACCTGCAGAAAATGATATCAAATTGCCCCGTAAGTGGATGTGAAAAATTGAAAATTTGGCAATTTAAAGGTCCTTTAAACAGCTGTCAGCTATATCGAGTAAGAAAAGGCCAAAAGATTACTAGCCAAAAAATGGAAAAATATGGACAAAGTTTTGGGTTTTCGCAATAAAACCCGATTAATTTTATATTTAAATGCATATATTGTTATATAGAATATTGTAAGAGCTTCAGTTGATCCAAACCGGGATCTTATTACAAATATAGTGACAGCGTATCATATGCATTCTTTAGTCTGTCATTTTTACCGTATCCCCTTCTGGGTACGATATATCCCCATATGTGCATTCACTTTTGGAATTGTCCGGTCAAATCTCGATGTGCCACCCACAGCGTTAATTGATTTTAGCGCACTAATTACATTTTGTATTTCCAGCAAAAATCGTAAATGACCATGAAATTCGTGGTATTTCGCCGGTCGGAGTGCTGCTCAACGCATTTGAGTTGAATTTGAGTGCGGTGCCAGACAAAGTGTTCCAGCACGACCTTCGCTTCGTGGCTGAGTACCCAAACACGAAAGAGGGCCAAGCGAAACTGCAGGAATTGGCCCGTGGGCCTCGCAATGAGTGAGTGACTCATTAGCGGAGTGCCAATCTCGAACAGCAAAGATTTGGTGCCGAGACTAAAAATGGGGGAGGGTTAGGGAAAACGATTTCAAAGAAAATGAGGGTAGGCAGCTAAGTTTTTCCCAAGGTTCATGGCGCCAAAATCAGGAGGGGGGGGGGGGAATTTGAGGCACAAAAGTCCTGGAATTGGGCACCGAAGTTTTTAGCCCAAGATTCATGGCGCAAATTCGGGGAAGGACAATTTAGCACAAAATTTGAGGCGTAAATAAATGCCAGCCTGGAGACGGCATGGAACAACCCCAATTTTCCAGCGAGAGCAAGGAGACGCGTCGCGAATTGCACTGGTCGCTGTGGCGCATTTTGCTGGCACAGAATGCCAATTTTTTCGGCAATGACAAGCAAATGTTCTGCTACGATTGCGCGTTGCTCCTTTATTCAGCGCGTCAACTGATGCGGAACGGAGAGACGCGCGAATTTGTGATCGCTGTGGAGAGTTTGGTGGGTTTTGGCTGTGTTTATGGTCCATTAATTTGCGCATGCATTTGCTAAGTGCCAATGATGTTTTTATAGCATTTGACAAAAACTTCAGCTTGATAGGTCAATGGGAAATAGGTGGAATGAAAACAAAAATTCTCTTAATTGGAACAGACTGTATTCATACAAATAAAAGATTTACCCTTAAGAATTTCCCATGTAAGGAATTGAGATTTCGTGCAGCCCTGCGGTTTCTAATCATAATTCTGTCCACGTTACAAATGTTATTTTTTTAAATAATTTTTATAATTTTTTTAAAATAATTTTTCTTATTTGCTCTCTCTTTATGATCTTTTTAGAGTAATTTTTTATTATTCGAATTCAGTCTGTTCCAAAATAATAGAATTTTTTGTCACTTCACCATGTTTGTCCCATTCTCAAACTCAATCCGTCTCTTCTCATTTCTAAATAACTATCGTGCCATTCTATCCCATTTACCTCTGTTGTATACATATCCCATCCATTCCTTCGGCATTCCCTTGTGTTATGCCGTCATCACTTCTCCTCATTCATCCTGCCCTAAGTCACTCGCCAAAGATTTATGTTTGTTTAAGCGTACCCGGTTGAAAATTTTTATTTTTGAGGTTTATTTATGTATTTGATGCCTCAATAAGAGGGGGGTATCAAAATTTGTAGTCAATTTATGATCATTTGTTATGCCAATTGCTTATTTTTCATTGTCACATTGCAATCTTACAGAATGAGTTGAGCGACCGTAGCCGTGCCTATCTGCGCCGGTGTGAGCGCGTGAAGGCATTTCTTACGGCCACCGAAGTGGTCGAAGTTCGGAATGCGCAAGTAACGGAGCCGGGCGATGACCGATCGGTGTGCCATTTTTTGGAGCTGTTGAGCACCCAGCGAATGCACAAACAGTGAGAAATTTCCTTAATAAAAAATGAAAACCATATTAAAATTGTAAAGTGGAAAATAATAAATGCCAAAATCATTTAATTTTTCCAAAACACTTTCCATAATAATAATAAAATGATAATAATAATAACAATAATGATTTTTTAAATTATTTTTTACCAAAAATAATTTCGATTCTTTCAAAATTATTATTATTATTTTTAATTCAAAAATTATTACCAATTTTTCATTGTTCTCGAGTCTCGAATCTGAAAACAAAGGTCCAGGTCCTGGTTTTTCTTAGATTTTACACCCACAAATTCCGATCCTCTGCTAAAAAGTAAATCATTTTTTAAGAAATTATATGAATTCGTTTTTTAAAAATCAACAGAATGCTAGAAGATTTATGCGGGTGCCATCCTTTCAGAAATGAGCATTTTGTGTTCGGAAATCGGATGTTCGAGAAGAACAGTGCCGTGGAATTGGCCGGTGACCCGCGCATTTGCAAGGAGGGCATGCAGAAGAACGTGCGCTTTGTCGGCGACAGTCCCCTGCAGAGCAAAGCCATCATTCAGTTAGATGGTACCATTCCCATGATATCTAAATTTGTCAAAATGGATCCTGGCACAAAATCTATGGCAAAATTTTCCTCTTGTAAAATCTGGATTAAGGAGCTAATCCCGGTTGGCGTCCCGACGTTTTTGAATTAGGATATTTCAGTTTTGTTAACATTACCATAAAAGATTCCACAAATATTTTGTTTTCTGTTTCAGCAAAGAAATCGGCCTTCTTCCCGGCCATTGATCTTATCGAATTTGTTTGCCGATTTCTCAATTCTCGCCCTGATTACATCCAAAATGATTTCTCACAGCCCGCGAAGGTGCGGACCATCGTCAAACAGATCAAAGGTGAATGGGTGCTAAATTTACATGTCCATTAAATATATTTTTTTCATTTTAAAAAATGAATTGCTAAATTACCAAAAATTTCAGGTCTTGCTGTGCAAACTGTGCATTTGCCAGAAAGTCAGGTAATGTAAAATTATATACATATTGATCACCACAGTTTTTTTTATATGCGATACCAAAAAAATTTTGACAATTTCTTAATAATTAAAAAATTGTAATTATGATTTTTCTATTTTCTTTGATAATACTGTAGCCATAGCCAGCCGGTTATCTGTACAAAACAATTAGCTAATTACAAAAGATCGATTTTTTCTGATTTTTGTATAATTAACGATTTTTATATAAACATTTTTTATTTTAATGTTATACACTGATTAAAATTAAATAGTTTAAGTCGAATGAAGGATTATGCCACTTTTATTTGTCTTTTTTGGCATTTTTGCGCGTTGACATTCTATGTCTACTTGCCACCGAATTCTGTACAGTAGGACACGGGCCATTAATCCTTTTACCATATCCCATTCTTGTATTTGAAATCGATTTCCGCCGTTCACTTTCTTCGAATTCAGATGACTTTCGCCGTTTTCGGACTGACCGACCGATGCGCCAGCGAAATGATCATCACCATCCAAAACCAGCAGACAAATCTGGTACAGTATTATGCGCAAAAATATGACATGCGTCTACGGTACCCGCGCCTTCCATGCGTCATCTTTCGCCGGGGAAGTAACGAGGCCTTTTTTCCGATGGAAGTGCTGAAAATCATGTGAATTGGTTTTTTTTACATTACCGTATTTTTTACCGTATTGTATGTACTATAGCGTAATTAATTGTCTGAATGTTTGGGGCTTAGATGTACAAAACCAACCGGAAAAAAAAATTTTGATAAACCTTTCAATATGGAATTAGACTTTTTAAAACGCTATTTTCTTTTTAAATTGTCAATGAAATTTTAGGAAAAGGAAATATAAAATTTTATTTTTTGTTTTGGTGATGGGAACGATTTGCGTGACGAACACAAAGAAAAATTTTCTTCGAGAAAAAATTAAATTCAAGAGAGGGTTTTTCATGGAAATTCTAATTTTTAGGGATTTATTTTCAAAAATTTTAATGTTGAATTTTAGCGGTGGTCAGCGTGTGCCGTTGGACAAGCAAACGCCAAAACTCACTGAACAGATGATCAAGAAGTGCCAAGTTCTGCCCATCGACGTGCCGCGTGACATTGACACACAGCGCGACAAAGCAATGATACAGAACGCCAACCCATTTTTTCATGCGCACTCAGTGCGTGTCGAAACAAAAATGATGCAAGCCGAGGCGCAGCAGCTGTTCCCGCCGGCACTCGCCTTCACCGCATCCAATGAGCAAATTGAGAAAATTGAGCCGACTAACCGTGGCGGTCAGCATAATTATAATTAATTAATGCACAATTAGCTTTTTTGCGAATCTCTTGTTTCTTCTTATCCTAGAATTTTTCTGAGAATTTCATAAAAAAATATCTGAAAAAGAAATTTTCCAGAAAAAACCGAAAATTTCATTTTTTTATAGTTTGAATGTGAAAATCTTAGCTTTAAGTAAATTTGTTTGATAGTTATATATTTGTAAAATTAATTTAGAAAATTTGAATATATTTTTTTTGCCAATTGTCATTTAAGAATGCTTTGTGTCTATGTAATTTGGCAACCAAATTATAATTATTTTAATTAATTCAATATTTATGAACCCCTAAATCTCCTTCAGTTTTGGACTTTTCGTTGGCTGCCCGTGGCCAACCGTTGCCCCGCCGTTACACCGTCCCATGCCAATTTCCAAAATTCTGGGCTGTCGTCATCGTCCAATGCGCTGTTTCCAAGGACCAATGCAGGTGAGAAAACGATTAGTTTGAATATACGTCCATGATTTACTGTATTTGGCAAGGGCGTATCTAGGGGGGGGGGAAAGGGGGGGAATTCCCCCCCCCCCGAAATGAAAATTTTTAAAAATTTTCCAGCAAATAATGGAAATTTTTTTCGAATTCCCCCCCCCTCCCCCAAACGAAAATTAAAAAGTTTAATAGGCAAATTTCGTAACAAGTAGCACTCAAATTTCCAAAAATTTTTTCCGGCGGCGCCTATCGGCACCGCCGGACCTACATTTTCCACTTTTCCACTATTTTTACAAGTTTTTTGCCTTAAAACGGCCTGCGCCAAGAGAAAAAAGTGATAAAACAGTGATTTTTAAGAAATTTCTAATGCTTATGACTTGGTCAATAGTAAACCAAATAGAGCCATTTTGGTCTCATTTGGAAGGGAAAATTCTGGAGAATATTGTAAATTTTATTTGGTTTGGCTCAGATGGAAGAGATACTGTAACTTTTTTTGAGCGGATTAAACAAAGCGATCAATCATCAACTGTATTCTCGAGTGCATAACTTTTCTTAAAAGAAAAACTTAAGTGTTCTTGGTATCATTCGGTAGTTTATAGTTAGTTCTCTAACTGGGTGTGCAGTTTTGAAAAAATTAAGCCTAAAAACATGATGACCAAAAAATTTCATAAACCAGTTTTACATTTCTTTAATATTTTTAAAACAATTTAAAAAAAGATTAAGTTTTAAATATTGTTAAGTCTTTTCGAAAATAAGTTTTAAAATATTAAATAGTTTTAAAAAAATTGTATATGTATTCTATTATGTTAAAAACATTTACATAAGCTATCTAATTGTGCCAAAATATAAAATTTTAGCGTACTTTTAAGTAAAATTTTGAATTTATTTTTCCCATTTTCTGACCACTTTCGAAATTATTGAAAAGATAAATCACTTAAGAATGTTCTGCGAAAGTTTGGTCCGATGTGCCAGGTCGCGCGGTGTTCAAATGGAATTGCCACAGCGGGGCATTGACCATTTTGATGACACGTCACTGTGAGTTAAGGGTCAATTCACGGTCACAGTTTAGGGGGCAAATTCCGTTAATGATTCACGCGGAAATTCAAGTTTCACGGGCTCAATTCCGGTCGATTCACATGGCATTTCACGGTCACTATTCATTGGGAAAATTCACGTCATATTTCACGGGATCATTTCACGTGAAAAATTTTAATTTTTTTTTCTAGAAACAAAGTTGTTTAGGGGTTTTCAGGGTCGGAGATCCGATTCTGACATCAATTTCGACCAAATTCGAACCCCTGACCCAGATTCGAATAATAGTTCAAAAATTTAAATTTTTCAAACTACATTTTTACTTCAAAATGGTTTAAATAATCTTTTATTGACGTATTAATAAGATCCTGTTTGATTCCACGTATATAGCCGGGTTTTGAACTAAAACTGCGAAGTACGAAAATTTAATTCTCGAACTTTTGTTCGAGTCCGGGTTCGGGATTCGAGACTGAGCCAAAATAAGACCGGATTCATGGGGAAAATTCACGTCATATTTCACGGGATCATTTCACGGTCATTATTCATGGGGGCAATTCACGTCACATTTCACGGTCACTATTCATGGGGGCAATTCACGTCACATTTCACGGTCACTATTCATGGGGAAAATTCACGTCATATTTCACGGGATTATTTCACGTCACATTTCACGGTCACTATTCATGGGGGCAATTCACGTCACATTTCACGGTCACTATTCATGGGGAAAATTCACGTCATATTTCACGGGATCATTTCACGGTCATTATTCATGGGGGCAATTCACGTCACATTTCACGGTCACTATTCATTGGGAAAATTCACGTCATATTTCACGGGATCATTTCACGGTCATTATTCATGGGGGCAATTCACGTCACATTTCACGGTCACTATTCATGGGGGCAATTCACGTCACATTTCACGGTCACTATTCATGGGGAAAATTCACGTCATATTTCACGGGATTATTTCACGTCACATTTTATGGGGTCATTTCACGGTCACTTTTCACGGGATCAATTACGGTCACGATTCACGGATTTGCTCAGTCACTGACAAGACTAAATTTCTTGTCGCCTTTATTTAAAAAATGGGCTTTTCTAATTGAATATGTGTTTAATAATTTTTTAAACGCAAATTAATAGCATCTTTTTCCAGTGAGTTCGTCCGTGAGCAATTCGGATTTTACTCGAAGCATCGTGTCCGTTTTGTTCTTTTCGTTGCGCCCGGAAAGGATGCGTCCCATGCCGGTGATGTCCACCATACGTTCAAATTGCAAGAAATTGAACATGGTAGGTGTTTTTCTCTTCCTTCTTGTAGTGATATGTTCAAGACTCAAATTCCCGAAAATTTAACTCAAACAATAGAGGAAGAAAATTTCAATTTTGCGCGATGAAATTTGAAATTCTTTGCGGGACGGGGATCCCATGGTCCTCGCAATTTCCATTGAATGCGGGATTGCGGACTGGGACCCCGTCCCGCGCCGGGCTCAGAATGAGTCTATAAAAACATGAGACTATTCTCGACTCAATAGACCGAGAGTCGTGAACATTACCACCTTCCTACTTCAGTTTTCTCTCTCCCTGCTATCTTTTTCACTCTTATTCCCTTCCATTCTCTCTCTTTTTCTCTGCCGTAATTCATGTATCTTCTTTTCCTCTCTCTCACTCTCTCTTTCTCTCTCTCTCTCTCTCTCTCTCACACTCTCTCCTACTCCATTCTTTGACTCCCCCCATTTTCTTCTAAGGAATTGTGACCCAGCATGTTTCCCCAAAAATCGTGGACAAGGCCACTGGCCCCCGGGGTGCCATTATGGTTCTGGACAACATCATGCTGAAAATGAATCTGAAACTGGGCGGCGCTAATTACGACATTTGCACGGCGCAGGCATTCAAACAGGCTAACGGAATACGACACGACATTGTGTAAGTAGTCATTGATCACTCAGGTGCTAAACGATTGCGTTCCTACAATAAATAAGGCAATAAATAACCGGTGGTAGTTGAGTGAAAAATAATTACCTAATTGTATGAAAATATAAATATCATTTTGCTTTAAAATAATTGCAAAATTTGCCAAGGTCTCCAAATTGACGATTTCCACAGTATTATTACTTCTTGAAATCCCAGGGTTGCTGGTTCTATCATTTTAATTCCCTACTTCAGCAAATTGTAAGCAAATTGAAAAATGAATTTTCTTATATTTTCAGTTCCGAACAATGGCTGGGCAGCAAACGGATGTTTTTCGGTTTGGACATGTCCCATGCGCCGCCGCAGACACTGTTCGAACGGCGGACGGGCAAGGCGCCCGCCATTCCGACAATTGTCGGCGTAAGTGAGACATTTTGTCAAACGTGGTCCAACGGTTCAACATTTGTTGAATAAATTCATAAGTTAAATTGCCAATTATGGGATAATTCTACTGCAATAAATTGGAACATATTGCGAAAAATCACGCTGGGAGGCCCGGATTCCCAATTTACCAGATTTTTGGGCCTTCGGAATTCGAAGTTTTTTTTGGGAGCCTTTGGTCCCATCTCTGATACATATACATGACCTGTTCAGATGGCCTACACCATTTCCAAGCACATGTTGAAGCTAAACGGCACCTATTGGATGCAGCAGCCCCGGGTGACCACAGTGCAAACATCGGCACCGATGGTGAACGCGATCAAGCAAGCGCTATTGGCATTCCTTGACCAAAACGGATTCTTCCCGGAACACATTTTCGTGTTCCGGGCCGGGGCCTCGGAAGGCGAATACAAAAAGGTGACGAACAGTGCCAAGGAGGCAGTCGAAATTAAAAAATAAATAAGATTCACTTAAATTTTATATCTCTTTAAATAATTTTATAAGATCATTTTTTTTGTGTGTGCTTATAGGCAAGGGTCTTTTACTTATTTGGTATATGTGATGAAAATAATTGATAATTTTTTCACAAAATATTCTTTTTTAAAGCAGGAAAAAAATTTTCATTTAAAATTTTACAACTTTTTTGAGAAATCTGAAAGAAAAAATTGCGTTCTTAAATTTAAAACATTTTGAAATTTATTTTAGTAATCCTTAAGAAAATTCTTATTAGAATTATCTGAAAAATTTGAAATATTTTATTTATTGTGAAGGTCGCGCATTGGGAGGGCGGCGCATTCATGACCGCCTTTGCCGAACTGATGGCTGAACAGCAGAGCATGGCCAAAAAGCCGGCACTGACAATGGTTGTGTGCCAACGCAACTCCAACTATCGCATCATTCCGACCAATGTGCAGCCGGGCGGCCGTGCGCAGGAACAGAACTGCCAGCCGGGCACTGTGCTGGATAAACGGGTGAGGGAGGAAACTAGGGACGGGGTATGAACCCACCACAGGACTTACCAAGGTTGACATTTTCATATGTGAAGCTAGGGTGGCATGCCACGGGCTTACGAAGGGCGGAATTTCTCGGGTGGACAGATGGGCATGCACACGGGTTTTCCAAGGAAGGAAGAGGGGTGGCACGCACCACGGGCTTACCAAGGTTGCTAATATACACAGTTTTTCAGGTCATGCATTCTTCGTTGACGGAATTCCTACTAGTCGGCCATCGGACTATCCAAGTGGGTTGGGCTTCGGCTGACCCTCATTCCGGCTCAAAATCTAACTGGCATCTAACCACCTTTTCCCTCTCCAACGTGATCCTAAATCAGAAATTAAAGAGAAAATGTACTGCGTGATGATGCTGCTGGTGGTCGGAATTTAAAATATTTTTCTTATCCCAGGGCACTGCCCAGCCGTTGCGTTGCACTGTCGTTGTGGACACGGCCCAACCGCGGGTCAAACTCGGCGAATTGGAGCAGATCAGTTACGCGTTGTGCTACCAGCACGGCATTTGTTGCAGTCCGACCGCCGTGCCGGGCGTACTTTACTCAGCGGGAGACTTGGCCGCGCGAGGACGGAACAATTGGCGCACCAGCACGTGAGCCAATAATGGTTTTAAAATTATTTTTGTGGGAAAATTCAATCATTCTAAGGAAATGGCGGGCCATTTATCGGGGAAAATAAGGAACTTTGAATTTCGAAAATAATTTTGTTGCGGTTGAATCTCCGAAAATTTTTGATTTTTTGTTATAAATTAAGTTATTTAAAAAAAATTTCCACCTTATTTTGAATTAAAAGGAATAATTTTTCATAAATTTATATCCATGCCCAGGTTCTTGTAAAATCAAATGCTAGAACTTTCAAAAATTAAATTAAATATTTCAATTCTTATTTTTAACACAAAATTTTCCTTTAAAATTCAATTTTAAATTATTTTAAATTTGACTGGGTAGGAACTAATTACACCCAACGCCAAAATATTTTGTACACCATACTTTTTCACAGTGCCGACGGGGCCACCATCCAGGAATTCGACTTGCCACCTTTGGGTCAATCTGAGGAAGTCCGGGCCCAAGCCCAAGAGCAGTTGGACGGTCAGTTTGGCATTTTTTAGGATTTTCTTTTTATTCCTTCACACTCAAACACTTTTTAACTTCAGAGCAACGTGCGGCATATTTTGCAAAAGCCACTGAAGAGCTTCGTCCGAGCATTCCAACCAAATTTTGGGCTTAGCAAAATGAATGGGAAATTGCTTGCTGATTTGCGAGCGGAACATTTTCAGCAGTTCGAATAATCGAAATAATAAGGCCATAAATCTTTAAGGCTTGCATTTTGTCCCTCCTTTTCAAAATTTCGTGTTTCGGGTTGGATTTTGAAAAAATTCAGGTCGCAAAAAATTGAATTTCGGGCAACTTGTAACAAATTCTAAACGGGGAACCTCGGCGACACCCAGCCAAATTCTCATCTCATTAAGTTTTCTAATTTAAGTGTAAGTTTTTGCTCAACACTTTAAAAGTTAATTGGCATGTTAAAAAGTTACTTACAGCTTTCGGACACCCATTTTTTAGAAAATTATAAATTTGTAATAATTAACTGATTTTATGTATTTGGAATACTGTAATTGGTTAAATTGGACTGTCCTCCTCCCCAATCACCCTTCCAATTGATTCATTGCCAACTGATCACTGCCAAAGTGATCACCGTCCAATTGATAGTGAAGCATCTAAAATATGGATTTATTTCCATGCCAATTTTACAATTTCCTCAACATTTTGTTTTCTCCATTCATTCCCCTTTTTGTTATCACTGCCTTAATTTCTTTCTATTTTGTTAATGAGATCATTGAAAATTAACCATTTTGTTATTGTTTTATTTCCTCCATTGAATTTTTAATTATTGCCATTAATTTTCTTTTTTTTAATTGGCTAATAAATTTATGGGTTTGAAAGTTAAATTGAATTAAGGGGCAAAAAAAAAGTAAATTTTATATTTGAAAAATAATTGCCGGTGCCAATGGGAGCCGCGAGCGGGGGATTCAATTATTGTGAAAATTATTTTTATACACTGTCCAAAAAATCAAAATATTTGAAATTTGGCTTCTTAATCCTCGAAAAAATATAAATGGGAATACTGTAAAAAAAATATATACTACATTCGGATAAGCAATAGTTTATACAGTCAAAATCCATAAACTACTTCTTAATAAATTAGGTGTCTCACAGAAAAATCCAAATCGAAAAAATTTTAAAAATGTACAATTTGGAGCGTTGTATTTGAATGCATATAAATTTAGGGCTTCCTTTTTTAGGCACAAAAATCCTCAAATAGGCGAAATAAAATTGTTTTTTTAGCGCTTAGTAAAACACGTAAAAACTTATTCAATTGTAAGTTTTTATTGCATTTTTGTTAATGACTTTTTCAAAAATCCTAAAATAGGCACATAAGGCACTAAAACCCCGAAATAGGCAAAAATTGGCATTATAAAAGTCATCGTAGACACCCCTAACCAAGCGCAAAACGGGTTTTCGTGCTTATCTTTGCGTATTAAGTGCGCAAAAATTTTAGGCATTTGCCTAAAAAAGGAAGCCCTTCATATAATAAATTCATATGTGAAAGAAACTGCCACTTTATAAATAATGAAAATAAAAACAATAAAACACTTTTTACTGAAGTGACACGACACTATTTGTCTAATTAACGGACGGAAATTAAAACTAATTAGTCGGCGGAAGTGCGGCGTTTTTTTCTGTTTGTTGTTTCTCTTTGCTTCTCCCACTGCTTTTTCTTTCGCTTTGTGTCGCTTCGCTTAAATGTTTCTGCTTTTCGCGCATTTTGCGCGGAATTTCATACTCTAATTACTTCTATAAATGGCACATCTATTTGTAATTTCTTAGTCAAGGTGCCTTTCGCTAAAAATAATTTAATAATTCAATGCTTTCTAAACATAATTTTAATCTATTTATTAATTTAACAATTAATTAATAGCTTTTCTTCTATTAATTTAAACAGAATTAATAATATTTTAGTATATTCTTAATTTAACCATTAATTAATAGCTTTTCTTCTATTAATTAAAAATAATTAATAATATTTAGTCTATGTTAATTTAACAATTCATTAACCTGTGATCGTACCGCCGATGCTCTGAATGCATATGATGGCCATTTTTCAGCAAAAGTCAAACTAATAATTAAGTTGAACACCTTTTCTCGAATATTGCCTATTTTTGGCTAATTTTTTCATCAAAATCGCTAAATCATAAGGTGATCTCGTGCCCTTAACATTTTTCATTTCGAGATTCCCGAGAATGCAGCACATTTCCATTTTCTTTCATATTTCGACGAATGTCAATTTTTAAATTAAAAAAAAATAGCGCTTTCTCTTTTTCCGTCCATTAATGAATGGAGAGGGCGATGAATAATTTGTTTTATTATTCATTCTTTTCTCTTTTCTCGCCCTTTTTCTTCCTTTTCTCGACTCTTTTGCCTTTCCCTTCTCTAACCAAAGAGAAAAGAGAGAATTTTAAATTTATTTTTCTGTTTTTTTATTTTTGTTTGGTTTTCTGTGCATTCTTTCTTTTTTAATTTGTTTTACACTAATGACTCTATGGAACGCCGCCCGCCACTTTACTTTTTTTTTACGATTTTGAAACATTTATAAACTGTCCTTCACACAATTGAGCGATTAGACAAAAAGATGAATTAAACGAGGACTTGCGACTTTAAAAATTTTATCTTCTGCTCAACAGTCTTGAATTTAATTCGGAAATTTCTTTTTCTGTTTTTGGCATTGAATCTCGATGCCAATTCTTGTCTTGTTTCTCGGCACTCCATTTCTATGGTTTCGGGGCTTTACTCCATTTTACGCATCCAATCAATGGCTATCCTCAGTCTCTTGGGCCATAACTTTTTTCCTTAATTGGCCAAAGCATTCATTCTTTGTATCAAACGAAGCTTAAAGTCTCGGGAAGTTATAATGCAAGAAAAGAGCAAGTACTGGCATTAAGAAAAAATACGATGAGAAAAAACAAATTCCGATTATTTGAGTGGAATAGAGCCGCTTTTGGTTCCGCAGTCTCAGGAAAATTTCTTCGATCAGTCTCAACTTTACATATCTGGTTTTCGAGACTCGGTATGTCTCAAGGTCTAAATCCGCAATCTTCAGCCTTGACCTTGCGCTCTCGAGAATGTTGTCTCATAATATTACGTAATTCAAAATAAAAAGTATAATTATTTATTAATTAATCTCCTTTTGTCCATCATTCCATCTATCGACTCACCCCAAAATCTCTCCACAAAGATCCTTTTGTATTGTATTCGGTTATTTTATTATTTGTTCAGCCGCAGCGGTCGGATTTATTCAATTGTCCCGTCCGGCAGAAACATTAGTGAGCGGAGCAGCAGAGGTGTTCCAGCCCAATTTGTGCGATCGCCTTCTAATGGGGTGGCGGATGGAAAGAAAGGGGGCGACTTTCTCGGGCCAACACCATTCATCATTCAACACATTCGTGTCTCTCTCTTTCTCAACTCTCTCATTTTCTCCATACTCCCTTTTTACCTCGTCTACTATATCTCCGCTTCATTTTCGTCCATCTCTCTTTTTTATCACTCGTTCCTCTCTCCTTTTGCTATACTATTCTCCCGTTCACTCTTTCTTCGTTTTTCCGTCATTAATTCTCCCAATTTACTCCATCTCTCTCTATCTCCCATTTTCTCTCTCTGTCGATTTCCCCCTCTCTAATCCACTGTTAATTTTTCATCTCCGATCACTTCTGATCATCAACCAATCATATCCATCGATCAAAGTTCATCATTTTTACAATACGCTTATTATTTTCTGCAACGCCTCTGCTGATCGATCACCCAACAAAAACATTCTTGCTCTTTCTCTCACTCTCCCCCTCCCTATCTCTCGCTCCCTATCCATGTATGGGTGTACTTTTTATCCATTTCGCTATTTCGTTCACACTTTTCTGTAACTGACGCCAATGATTAATCAGCCCCATCAATGGGTGTGCTGTGAGAGCACAAACATCCACCAAATCGCTGCTTTTACTTTACTGCTTGTGCTGCTGGTGGTGGTGGCTTTTCCTCCAAGTGCACCCCGCGGGGGCGATCAATCGCCGCACTTTCCCTTTCGTTGCGCCAAATTCCAACAAAAAATATTACCGCCTTCTTCTCACTCCGCAATTTGCTTCTTCCACAATCCATAACAACCTCATCCAATTCATGAATTTTTAACATATTTTTCTCCCTCCGTGCTCAATAAAATTCGAATTATTTTTTGCCCTTTTCACGTGAGCTTTTCGCTTTGAAAATCCATAAAAAGTGGCAAATTTTTGATAATGTCAATTGCTCTCTCTGCTCGTTAATTGGTTTTTCCTCTAAATTTTATCAGTTTTTTATTCTCTAACAATAAAAATTTGGCTGAGAATGGCCGGAGAAAATTAATTAGGTAACTAAAGTTCTAAATATATGATTTTGCATTTTTTTTTCTGCTCCTACGCATAAAACGGGGCTCAAAAAGGGCATTTCTGCGTTAAGATAATTTTTAGTTTTATGGGAGGAAATTTTGCAAATATTTTTTCAATATTTGCATTTGTCAGATAATTAAATTAAAAACTCTAAAATACATAGAACATTCGTAAAAATTTTTTATGATTTTTTAAATATGTTATTTAGCCATTGTCTTGCTTCTATTTTTGTCATCTTCATATTTTTACATAAACGTTTTTACATTTTTATGGAATCCATTTTGGCAATTTTTAGGACATCTTTCATTGGCTTTTTTAGTGCATACACTGCACATTTACTCTATTAGTAATTATAATTTTGTTTGTTTTGTTTTTTTCCGTTTTTGGGCCAAATTAATTTTTTAATTTTTTTGGACGATATTTGAGTACGTATTTTCTTTGACTCTCTTTCTGAGTCTGTTCTTTTTTTAAATTACTTTTGAAGAAATTAATTAATCTATTAAACTCTCTATAATCTCAATTTAATAAAAAGGTATTTTGTTATTTTGTGCCACGTGGCACAATCAAAAAACGGCACATCAAAACCATGACATCGAAAATAATCAAATAAAAATTACAAACATCTCAATACCCTGAAGCATCCGCTTTTTCTCTTTACCTGATCAATCATTGGCCATTTTCCCCTGCTGCCCCTCCCCCGCCACTTTTTCTATGATCGGCGATCACCGCCACCGCCCGCCGGTGTTGCCTCTGCTGATCGCTTTTCTGCTGCTTTCCACCACAGTTTCACACGCGCTGGCCCAGTGGAAGAACAATCAGGTGAAAAAGAAGAAGCGCAACAAATGACAACAAAAGGCAATTAAGCCCAATTAGTTAGTCAATTAATTAATTGGTGGTGGAACAGCAAATGAAATACATAGCGGTCGCCCCTCTCTCTTCCCGCCGTACTAACGGAAATTTCCTCCGAATGAACTTTTTCCTATGAATAAAAATATAACAATTTAAAATTATTATATTTTTTCATTACCACAAAGTGCTAAAAAATGGGAAGGAATGCATTTTTTAAAAGGTACATAAAATAATTTTTTTTAAAGAATTTAATGGGAAATTGGTACTGAACTACACTTACTGAAATTGTTGATCATTGGTTGAATTATCGAGTAATTATTAGTTTGTGACCATTAATATATTTAAATGTATCATAATATCCTGAGGGCTCATAAACCAATTAGGAATGATTCAAAAAGCATTTTCCATTAAATTTTAAAAAATTATAGCCAAATAATAAATTAGACATATGACTCAAAATAAAATTGCACCTCGAAAACAGAGGACACATGAGCTCAGCTGGCTCCGGGACGACGAAATGCGCGCTTTGGCCAAGCTGACCGACGTGCAGTCCATCTGGTCATTGCTGCGGCCAATCCTTGTCGAGCGCCAAGTTGGCACTCCGCAACACGACGCGGTTGCCCATGTGAGCAAGTTCGGCAGGGTTTTTGGTTCATTTCGTTGTAATTGCCTTGGCTACATTAATTAAGGAATTACTAATTAAAGGGAGTGCCAAACGTTTTAATCATATTTTCAGCTGGAAGATTAAACAAAACATCTTTTGGGGCCTTATTTTGAACAAAAAAAGGAAACGAGTTCTTTGGAGCATTAATTCGGTTTATTCACAATTCGCCCGCTTAAACCTGAAGAGATTAAAGCAATAAATTGGCAACAATTAAACTTTTTTATGCTCTCAATTAGCGGCTTAAAGTGCAAAAATTCTACAATTGCCCATTGTTTCAGTATTTGAAGACAAAGGTGGAGGAGTTCGGCTTCACCGCCGAATGGGACAGCTTTATGGCACACACTCCGATGGGGGTGAAGCGGTTTCACAATTTGGTGGCCACTTTCGATCCGCTCATCCATCGACGACTCGTGTTGGCCTGTCACTACGATTCCAAAATTATTCCGGGGTTTGCACAAATTAATTCTTGGATTAAAATGATGAGGCTAAAATTTCGTTTTTCTGCTATTTTTAATGGGGTTTTATCTATTTTTTAGACATTTTTGAATATTTTACATTTTTAAATTAGTGTCCATATTTATCCTTATTCTAAGAAATGGAACAGCTTCAAAATGGTCCATTTTTGGAAAAAATTTGAAAAAAAATACATTAAAAAATGCTCAAAAAAATTCTTTGAAAAGACGGGACAAATATTATATTTTTTTGACAAATCATACCCAACTCATCAATCTCACATTACGTGCCGTGGCATTTTTTGAGTTGCGCGGTCTTCATTGTGACTTTTCCTGGACGGATTGGGTTGGGTTTGGCTGTCTGTTGGGTTTACCCACTTTTTAACTAGTGCTAGATTTATTTTGGCGAATTTTCATTCCGATTTTTTTTAAATTCCTAAATTTCGACGAAAAAAGGGATTTACTTGATTCCTTTTTTTACAATTAAATGATTTTATACATAGAAATTCGGGCTTCTTTTCATTGAATGGAAAAATTAACAAAAAAAGGCCATAATTAGTCCATTTTTCTATTCACAAATTCCCCCAAACAGAAAAGTTTTCATTGGCGCCACCGATTCGGCATTGCCTTGCGCTTTGCTGTTGGACATTGCCAAAACGCTTGGCCCTTTGTTGGCGTCCAGAACAAATCAGGTTCAAGCAATTGTGTTTTTCCATTGGTGGGGGAAGGGATGAATCCTGAAAAATTCTCAAAAATTCCTAATCCAAAATTTTAAAAATTTTCAGAGAATTTTTCACGACTCTCCCCTTCCCCCACTATTTGGTTGCTTACTTGAGTTTGGGAAAGAAAGGTGTGAGTGGAGTGAGTGAGTGGGATGCCGTGTTCGGGACAAACACAAAACAAATACAAATTAAAATTTATTATTTAATAAAACAGACTTTCAAATTACCCAAAATGCCTCAGGCATTTAAAAACTTCTAATTTGCTTGCATTGTTTGCTTTTGCATATTATTCGGCATCATATTAATATTATTTCACTGCTTCTGCTGACACTGAATTCGCATATTCTTCTAACTTTAAAATGCTTTTTAGTTTTGTTGCTTTTTTAAATATTTATATGGCCTGAATTTCGCATTCATTGTTCAATCAACTTGATTTTGTTCAGTTGGTTCGTTTTGTAAAAGTTCCAATTTTACAGACTTTTCGAGAACATTTTGTCATAACTTTTATTAATCACAATCAATTAAAATCTTGCTATCATAGAATATCTCTTGGATAGTTCTATTAAGCACAAAAGATTTTCTTTTATTCCGTTTCAAAATGATTGTGACCAAAAAGCCCAAAAAATAGCCATAACTAACTAAAAAATGAATAAAATTTTCAAAATTTTTCATGCTAATACATAATATTTGGTTGTGTTTGAGAAGAGTTATGACGATTTTTTCTCGGAAAATCTTAAAACTGGCATTTTTTACGAAAGTCAATGATTGCCAAATTTTAGAATTTTACTAATTGTGAGCATTCTTTTTCAAAAAATTTGGCCTTCTTTCCATCTCCTCATTTGCCAGTTTCCTTTGTTTTTGCCGCCGTTTACCTTAAAAAGGAAAAGCCTTTCTTTTCGAGTCACTGCTTTCCCAAAACAGCGCCAGCAATTCCAATTTCGGCACCCTCAGCAATGGCCAGTTGGCCCACCATCGTCGCCGACTTGGCCAAACATTGGCCACCGTCGTCGCCGGCGGCGGGCGACACTTTTTGTGCCGCCCCCACCGCCGCCAACATCAAGCGGTGGCGGTGCCATTTTAGCACAGTTGCCACAATCGCGTGCCAGCGTTGTGCCAAACTCGTGGCCGATTCCGCCACAGTCACCACCACCAGCAAACACGAGGAGAGGAGGAGGAGAAAAAGTGGATTCGGTGACAAAACTAAAAGACTAACCAAAAATTCGAATTAATACGCAAAATAAAAACTAATTCCTGCAAATTAAGAATTGAAAGTAACAAATTATCAAATAAGTTTAACAATAAATTTTCTTAATTTCGTTTTCGGCAATTTATAGAAATTAAAATAACATTAGACAATTGAAAATGCCACTTTTCTGCTTTTTCTTAGTCTTTCGATGCTCGGGTGTTTCGTAAAAGTGCAAAATAAGAAATGACAATTTTTTCAAAACTGAATTAAATTTTCTGAAATTGTATTTAAGAAAATTTATGATGACTTTTTCTCGAAAAATTTGCAAACTTTGAAGTTTTAGGAAACGCCCAAGCACGAAGTCTTTCCTCGTATCTACTGTCATGCTCTTTTTGATGAATGAATAAGCTTTTTGTCAAGTCTAACCAGAGTTATGGTTATCTTATCTTTTCCTGGTCTTTTAAGCCATGTTGAAATTTAATTTCAAAAATTCAAAAAAACTTTTTACGCGTTTTATGCGAGAAACCAGTGCATATTGTGTGCTTTTGAAAATCCCTATAAAATTCAAAATCGCTTTAGCATATCACGCTCCAACTGATCTTCCTGGACGGGGAGGAAGCGTTCCACGAGTGGTCCCACTTGGATTCCATTTACGGGGCAAGACATTTGGCGGACACGTGGGAGCGCAAGTGGTACCCGAGCACCGATGGCAGTGCGTTTGAGCTCAGCCGAGAAATTGATCGAATTGTAAGGGATAATCGGATGCCAAATCAGCTATTTTGAGAGGATTTGGAAGGGGGGGGGGGATAATCCTAAATTTTATTATGAATTTTACTGACCTCTAACTCAGCCCCCACCCCCCTAATTCTGTGCGGTTATTTACCTCTGTCACTTTCTTCGTTGGGGTATATAATCTCTTTTTTTCATGGTTACTGGAAATTTTGATGAAATTCATCAACTAAAAGAGCTCAAAAAAATTATTTTGAAAATCGTTGAAAAAATAAAATAAAAATATAATTTAACAATTTTAATTCGTCTTAAGAATGTAGGATGTCTTGGTGCATTAACTTCCCATCTTTCTTCACTTTTTGCCTGAGATCAATTTCCTTTTTATTAGTTTCATTTTTTTAATTATGAGCGGAGTTTTACTATTATAATTTTTTAAATTTTTTCTCAAAGCCGCCTTTTCGGGGGAGCAAGTGCTAATTGCACTTTAAATGATAATTAGTAGGGTTCGAAGTTGTATGCACTAAAAAATGCCAAATATGCTTATAAAATATGCACTAAAAACCGGAAAAATGCCCAAATGTGCACTAAAATATGCCTTAAAAATTACCCAAAATAGCTTTTAACCCTCAAAAAAATGCCAAAAATTGTGTATAAATAGAGAATCGACTTTGAAAAGAAAACAAGGGCTGGGAGCATTTTTTTGACAATTGCAAAAATATTGAATTTCTAAATTTTTGAATTTTTATTATATGCTAAAACAAAATTACATTTTTATATAAATAATTTTTTTTCCAAAAGTTCTTACAGAAAATTAAAAAATTTTCGATTTTTATTTAAAATTTCCAAAAAGTCGATCCTTAGGGGTGTATTTTTCGCTTTTTTCGCATTTTTTTTGAGAAAATTTGCTAAAAATGACCGAAATATGCTCTAAAAGCCCAAAAATGGCGAAATATGCATTTATTCTGAAAACCCCAAAAATATGCTTTTATATTTCACCAAATCAAAAAATTTTAACGTAGAAATGCTTTTTTTGAGTCCCTTTCTTCATAGCATATGCGCAGAAAAAATATGCAAAATCATACAATTTATAACCCTAAAAATTAGTAATTAGCCTCTTAAATTCAAAGGATGTCTTTGTGCTGCTGGATTTGTTGGGTGCCAAAAACCCGCACATTCAAAGCGTGCCGGGCCATGGTGCGGCCTCACTGTTTGAACAACTACCGTACACTGGTGAGAAAGGGGCTTCAGCTACTGTAAGGTGATGATAATAATTTTTAAAATTATACAGAGGGACAGTTGGCCAAGCTGAACTTGCTGAACCGGATCCCGAGAATATTTTATCCGGGCACTTCATACTTTGGAGCAGTTGAAGATGATCACCTCGCTTTCATGCGGAAGGGTAATGGAAAGCATAAGCAGAAATTTATTGAAATTTGTTAATTTTTTGAGAAAATTTAACAAATGCAGATATTCGATTTGGTGCCCCAATAATTAAAAATTTTCAGCATTTTTTTTAAATTAAAAAACCTTTTAAAATATAATCAGTGTATTTTTTGGTTTTTACATTAAGAGCTTTTGTGGAAGTCTTGTCAGAAAAACCTTTTTCATTTTTTACAGGTGTGCCGGTGCTTCATCTCATCTCCGTGCCATTCCCCCACTTTTGGCACACCCCCGGGGACAACGCGAACATTTTGGACAATCCGACCATTGAAAATTTGGCGACAATTATGCGAGTATTTGTTGCCCGTTATTTGGGTATCCATCCAACTGTTCTATAGGTGCTAAATCAATTCTAATTAAGGTGCTTTTTCGTTTTTATGGCTTTTATATCCCTAAAAGCTTAGGGGGACCCTAACAATTCTTCAGAAAAATTAAAAAAAGCCAAGCTTTTGAGTTAACGACGGTCAACAAAAGCATTAAAATAAATTTTTACCCCCCCCCCAAAATGACAGGGTTTTAATATTTCAAATTCTGAAATATAAGCTTGACTCAATGAGGCAAATTATTTTTAGTGAATTTTCGGAAAAATCACAAATATTCAATTCCGACAGAATTCTTCTCTACATAAAATCTTTCTTTTTGGTTAATTTTGTGCTGTTATGATCCGATCAGTCGAAACTGATTGATAAAAATTGGTCTAAATTATGTCCTTTAAAACGATGAATACCCAGGAGTAGCTTTTCATATACAAAAATTTTTTTTAATTTTTTTTGGAAAATTTCTAAATTTGTAAACTTTTTTTTAAATTTTCAGGCGGGGAAACAATATGGGGGGGGGGGGAACGGCGGGGGAGAATACAAAGTCACCCCGAATACAAACCCTCTAGCATTTTTATTTTATTTTTATTATTGTGTTGTACCCATATATACTGTATTACAATACCCATTTAATTTTTACTCGCTAATTTGTTAATAGTGAAAGTTTTCAATCATTGTTCGATATTAACTTTTAAAGACCGGCAATTGAATATAAATAAATGTTTTTTTGAATAAAATTTCCATTATTTTTGATCACCGGTCTTTCAATGTAAAACCTCCAAAGCATTTTTTTGCATACTTATCTTTCAAAAAAATTGTTCTTTTAATTTTTCATTATTGTGATTTTCTATGCCAAAAAAACTTTTTTCATATTATTCCATAATTAGTGTAATTTAATGTTGAAAAAAGAAGAAAATATTTTTGTAATTACTATAGCCTGGTAATAGGCGGAACGGAACGGAACGTTCGTTCAGTCCACCAATTTTCTAAATAATTTTTGAGAATTTTTTGCCATAATCGGGGATTCAATTAAAATGACCCCCGATTAAAAACCCATTTGACAAATTAGTAATATTTTTATGATGGAAAATCATAATGTAATAGCTAAAAAATATCGAGATTTTATGTTTTCATAAAAAATTAATCAGAATAGTTATGCTCTACTTCATTTTTCCATCAACAACTTTGGCGCTAAAAAGCGGCCCCCAACTCCCGGCAAATTGTTACTTCGGCGCCAAATCGCTTTTTTGTAAGCAGTCCGATAATCGTTACTGAAAAATAGTTTATATAAATAACCATTTTAATAAATTTGCCATTTTATTGCATATTTTTTGCCTGTTCAACAAAAGGATGGGCGCTCCACTGGCGGACGCCAAAATTGGAAGACAAGTGATAACACCGATCACCCAAGAAGTAATATTGGTAATCAGACGGTTCTGAGTGTTCGTATCAGAAAAGAGACTGTTTATGATCAGAGTGGTGTTATTTTTAAAAAATGTGGTGATCAGATTGCGGGCAGCCGAACTGATCAGCCAGCCGATCAGCAACACCAACAGCAGCAGAAACACCGAGCGCAACATTTTGCGCATTGACCGATCAGCAGCCGCTTAAATGTGGAAATAAAAAATAAAATTAAAATCGGATAATTGGCAACATTTTGCAGCCGATTGTTGCGTTGTTTGAGTTGATCCTTTGTTTGTTTGATGACGCCATAAAATCAGGCAAAAAATTGCCACATAATTTAAGGTGCACATCAAAAGGATTACATAAGATGGAACTGTATTCAGCACGTCAGAATAAAGTCCACTGTTACAGTAAACGCAACTAAATTTGCGATAAATGTAGTTCAGTCATTAATAATTATTGCGATATTAATTTGACATTGATCAAAGTTGGGTTGCTCCCCGACCCCCGACATTTTGCCCCCCCCCCCCCGACCCCCCGACACTTAGTCGGGTGGCCGGGGACCCCGAGCGTTGTAAAAATTTAAAAATTAATTCAACCAGGAAGGGTGAAAGATTGAAAATTTTTGAAAAATTTCTTAATAAAATTCATTAAAAATTCTGAAAAACTTTCCGGCGGCGACTATCTGCACCTCCGGCCACCAAAAGTATTAATTTTTCTTAAAAAATTATTCAAAATTTGGTACTTTTTTAGACATAATCTGTTAAAAGTGACTTTTAAATTTAAAATTTAGGAAATATCTTATCTTCAAATTTCAAATTCAAATGAATGAAATACTTTTTTTCATTTCTTTTTTTTTAATTACTCGGTTAAACATTTTCAATAAATTTGGTTTTATAAAAAAAACTGCTCGTTCTAATTATCATCTGTTTTAATTACCATTATTCACTATCAATTTCATTACATTTTTTAGCATAACGCCTCATTCGAAAATCTTCGGTTGACAGTGAAAAAAAAAGAAAATTTACGAGCATTTAAAATAAAAATTGGTTTTTTCGTTAAAAAAAATTGTTGATCACTACCCGATCGGGGTCGCCGACCCCCGACAATTTAGTTCCTCCCCGACCCGCGACATGTGCCCCCCGATGGTCCCCGGCCCCCGAGATTTTGCCCCCCGAGGGGTCGGGGAGCAACCCTAGATCAAAGGATACCGCTCATATGGCACGTTGATAATTGTCCACACATCGAATACTTTCAAATTCATCAGAATGCCAAAAAATGAGCAAAAAACCACCGAAACTGTTGAACACCAAAGAACCGTAGATTTTTTATTCCAATTCATTCGAAAAAATGGAAAATAAATTTAAATTTGACATTTTATGAGGAACTCACTTGATTGGGTACATTATGATCAACAGGCGTTCAACTGAGATCAGATACATTGCCATGATAGAGGCGTATGATGCTACGGTGGCTGCCATAAGGGTGGCCAGGCAGAAACGGTAATCAATGCTACTGTATTGGAAAATGACGCCAATCGCATTGACGCCGAACGGAGCGACCACAAAAAGTTGGCACAGCGAATCAAAGGCGATCAGCCAATTGCACACTTTGTGATTAGTCCTTGAAGCAAAAATTAAATTTAATTATGATAATAAAATTCACATTTTTGTACATGTGACCCAAATTAGAGACAAATTTAATAGAATGGAAATCGGAGTGAAAATATTTGGGAAGACAATCCAAACGAGAAGCGGCGAAACGCAATTCAACTTGTCATAGAACACGAGAACATTGTCGAGGTACCAATTGGACTTAATTAAATTGCCAAATTTTAAAAATTTAATTTTGCCATTTTTAAAATCATTTTTACCGCAACTTGCGCCACTTTGAACTGATACGCGCAATTAGCGACAATTAATTGATGAGTCATTGAACTGAAAAGCCATTCAAAAACAGACAAATTTTTCTGTGCCTCAAAAGCAGCAAATTTTCCCGTCAGATTATCAACATCACTTTTTGTTGTGGTGGTGATGTTCAAATAGTCGCAAAATTTGTTGTTGTCGGCAAAATCATCCATTTCAAAAGAGAATTAATTTGCTGTTTTATTCAAAGAATTCGAAAATGGAAAATCTTTTAAATTTTAAATTTTTGGTTGAAAAAAAAAGTTCTTTTTTCAAAGCTCTCACTTTTATACAGAGAATCTGAGCAGAAACATTCTTTTGTGCTTTACTTTTACAATTCACTAACTTCGTGCGTTTTTCATTTGGTTCAGTTTTTTCTTTTTTTTCATTTGTTCTAAAAGAATAAATATCCGTAGCGCAGTTTAAACAAAAAATCGCGTGCCATTTAACAAGCTTTAATTAATTGTTTTATTCAAATTTCACACCCTTTTTTTGCGTGTCCTAAAGCAAAAAAAATGTAATCTTTTCGAAAAACTCGCTTTCAAAGGACGGATATACTGATTACCAAGGACATAACGGGAAAATTTCATTAAATTCAAGGACAACTTAAAAGTTTGTCATAAGCAATGAAAAATTATTAATTTTTATTCAAATAATTTGTAATTTTCGCCGGAATGAAAAAAAAACTTTTGAGGTG
>CP049708.1:12195293-12270517 GCA_004148225.2 Heterodera glycines | reverse complement strand
TTTTTTTATAAAAATGCGTCAGTTACGGTCTAATTCATGGTTATGAAAACGATTACATTTCATTAAAAATCAAAGTGAATAATTCGAAAATGACGATCAGTAGTACCACGTGATTTTCTAATGATTTGTTTATGCCATTACAAACGGAAGTCCGCAAAAAATAATACAAAACAGGAAATGGAATATATAATGTAACAAATAATGATTTGCCATGCATATATAAATGTGATATGCCTACCAAAAAATCATAAAATTTTCTGCCAAATAAATTACATTCTCCCAAAATGAATCGAAAATTTACACAAAATTTGTTGGTGCTCTCATTTGCATTAGCATTGGCAAATTTTTTCAGCATTTTTGGCCATCCCGTGGACCACGACAATGAAGAAGACAATGAACCAAACTCACAAAACGGTAACCAATTAAATAAACATTTCGGGCAGCATTTTTTAAATTTAAAATTTTAAAATAAATAAATTTATTTTACAAATTTTTAAGTGGACAAAGTGACAAGGAATTACGTTCACAAATTGGTGAAGGATGAGAATCATTTGAGTTCAATGCGGGAATTTGCTGTTGAATGGGCACATAACAATGCGCTGATTTTCAGAAATAAAGAAAGCCCTAAACGGTAATTGGGTAATTAATACCAATAAAAAAAAATAAATTAATATATAAATAAAATTAAATGCTTTCTTTTTTTGCAGTAGCGATGTGTCAGTGTTTGCGCCCGTTTCACTTTTCCCGTCGCCGTTTCCACGACATCCTTTTGAGCATGCACTTTCCATACAAAAGGTGAAAATTGGCCAAAAAACAATTAAATAATTTAATTGAAAAATTAAAAGGAATTAATTGGGCAATTTCTAGCAATTAAATTATTGCAATAGCTTATTTCAACGACCTTTACAAGGCCAATTAATAGCCCTCATTATCTTTTTGACGCCTCGAAAAAATTATATTTTACTTGGAAATGTGGAGAAAATATGGGCTTATGATGGTGTTGCTAAAAGACATGGGAGAAATTTGTTGTTAAAATTTGCTTTGCCACCAAAAGCCCTCCGCCCAGCTCCACTTGCATTGGCACTTTGGCTGGGTCAGAGGGAATCGCCACGGGCCAGGCCCGAAATCTTAGTAAAAATCAATGATTTTTCAAAAGTTTTACTTTCCAAATTAAAAGGCGCTGAACGAGCTGTACTTTCGCGTTGGCACTGACTTCGATTTTTTGGAGAGAGCGTACAGCGATTTGGTCAAAACGGACGAACACTTCCGCGACACAATGCAACTGCTGAAGAAAGTGCACGAGGAGGGCATCAAACAGCCCATTACTGTGGTGTTCCAACGAGCGGTCTGTTTTTTACGTAATTAATTACAATACAAATTTAAAATGGAAATTATGCTAGAACTATGAATGCTTAAGCATTTAAGACCAAAAAACTACCAAAATTTATCAACTAAAAACTCCCAAAAAGAAGGGACTTACCGATGAGGGAAAAAAGGAATGAAAAGCTTTAATTTATGGGATTAAATTGATTAAAAAATTTTCTGCTATTATGTATTATCAAAGTACATTAATTTCTGTAAAAGAATTAAAATTTTCATGAAATTTATTGACTTAAACCTTCAAAAGAAAAGTGCAACAAAAATGGAACAAAGATCATTTTCAGGATTACATGTTGAATGTGGTTGAGGGTCAGACTGAAGAAGAGCCAACCTATGAAATTAAACAGGTAAAATTCCATATATTTTATTATTTAAAACATTTTTAAATTCAGTTGGAAGTGAATTGTGGCTCAGTTGCCGGCACAAGTTTGGACCGACGCGCGGCACAGCTGAACCATGTGATGCTGAAGAAGGTCGGATTTCATGCGGCACCAGAAGATTTGCCAGAGAATTGGCCCGACAGAGCGCAAATTGAGTCAATAAAAATGGCATGGTGAGAGGAAGCATGAAGAATAGTTAATTATATAAAATAATTAGCTAATTTGACATAAAGAACGAATTTTTGGGATTATGACAGTATCTCTCATTCAGGGAAGCATACGATAACCCTGACGCGATTGTGCTGCTTACGATGTCGCCGGGTTCGCAGACCGCGTTCGATGCGCGCTTCTTTGAGACTGAGTTGGACCGACTCTCTGATGGGCGCATCAAAATGGTGCGCAGTTCCATGGGCGATTGTGCGAGGAGGTGGGGAATGCAATTAAAATATATTGCTAATTAATTAAAATGGCTAATTGCCAAAGACTATGGATCCCGCAATGGGTCAGCAAATTTGGTTTTTGTGCGGCACCCGGCCAGAGACCCGCAATATGCTTTTTTTAAATTGCAGAAAAGAGATAATGCCAAATTTTCAATTACAATAAATTTTCCCCGGCGAGCTGTTGGAAGTGCCTGACTTTTTGAATTTCCAAATCCACGCGGGATTCCGAAAATTTAAATGCAAAATTTGCGGAATTTTATTTAAATTTGCTGGATTTTGCAGAATTATTCCCGCAAAACCGGTATGAAAACCAAATTGAGTTCCAATCCCGTATCCGGATCTGCAAATCTAAAGTTCCCGTCTCTACAAAAGATGTAAGCTGGATGAGAATTTCGTACTGAGTTTGGACGGGCGTGAGGTGGCGGTGGTTTACTCGCGCTATTCGGTGCTCGGCAAAGTCAACGACCGGGAGATAATGTCGATAATATTGAACGCCCGCTTTACGATCGAACGCTCACGCGCCATCGTAAAATAATTAAAAATATATTGTTTATTTAAAGTTAATTAAAACAGATTCCAGCTTAAATAAATTTTTTTTTTGATTTTTTAGTTTTTATTTTATGAAAATGGCGCCAAAAACTGCCAATGTTAGGCATTACCAAAACACTGAAAATTAAGTGCTTTGGCAAAAATTAAAAGAAAAATTCAATGACCAAAGTCACCCATTTGCACACTTTGAGTAAGCAGTTTTGGGTGTTTGTTCAAAATTGGTTTTATTTTATGTTTAGGGTTCTATTGATGCTAATTTGGATTTTTTTAAATTTTTATTTAACCTTTCAAAAGGGTCGAAAATTTCCATCGGCCTACCCAATTTGAAATTTGTAATCTTTAAATGTAATTAATAGCATTTAAAGCGGAAAGTTAGGCTTTCGAATAAATTAAATAATTTTTTATTTTATGAAATTTCGTAGAAATATTAAGTGTAATACGGCAATAGTACGCCTAGAAATGTTTTTTTCTTTCTTTAGAAAATACCATCGGCTTTCATTGGATTTAGCTGTTCGAAGAAAGTGCAACAGGTAATTTGTTTTTTTTAATATTTTTAAATAAATAAAATTAAATTAAAAAAACAGCTTCTCGCTGAGCCTGGCCAATTGGAGCATTTCTTCCCAAAAGAAAGTGATGCCGAAATTGTTAATGATATTCGGAAAACATTTGCCGGAATGTGGTCGTTGGAGAACACCGACGAGAAAACCGAAGAACGAATTAAGGCAATTATTAAAACCCAATTAAATAATAATAAAATTTAAAAATAAAAAAGGATGCCATTAAACACCCGGAGGGATATGTGCTCAAATCGAACATGGAATGCGGCGGAAACAATTTTTTCGGAGACAAAATCCCGCAAAAACTGCAGGAAATCAAGCAGGATGAACGACCATTCCATGTTTTGATGCAACGGCTGCAACCGATGCCAATTGAGGTGCCATTTTGAAAATAATTATACATTTTGGCATTTCTTTTCTGACGAATTTTTTTTAAGAACATCATGGTCCAACCAGACAAAGTGTCGAAAATTGACACAATGGCCAGCGAGTTGGGCGTGTACGGAGTTCTGATGGGCAACATGCGCACCGGAGAGGTGATTATTTGGGTTGGGATAGGGTGACTAAATGGATAGAATTCAAATTTCAAATAATTTTTTTTTTTGTACCTGAGGGTTTTTCATTGCCAAAGATTTTTTGGACATTGAAAATTTTAAAAAAATTCATAATTCGAATTCAAAGTATTGCTTTGGGCTACCAATTTCCAATTTTCACTGTAAACCTACGCAAATGAAGCTTTAGCGAAACTACTAAAATTCAATTTTAAAAAAATTAGAATTTTTAAATTTAAAATTCCGTTTTCTTCAGGTGAGCCACAATGTGCAGCAGGGCCATTTGCTGAAGACCAAATTGGCCACTTCGGACGAGGGCGGCATTTCGGCGGGATTTGCGGTGCACGACTCGCCAATTCTTTTCTGATAATTAACAATTGGATGATGAAACAGTGGCATTTTTAGAAAAAATAATTGATGTAAATTTTCAATTTGCTTTTTATTTTATGGCTTTCGCTTCTTTAAAGCAGTGATAATTCGATTTTATGCATTTTTATGTGTTTTTATGATTTAACCTTCCAAAAAAAATAAAATAAAACAACAAATACAACTGAATAAAAGGTTTTCATCAAAAATATTTTAGGCATTCATTTTTATAAAAGTTTTCTTATCCAAATTTTATAAATGGCCAATAAAATTATTTTTGGTGCTAAGTTGAACCTAAAAAGTATCAATGTGGCGAACCTAAAAATGTTCATCAAAGTAATAGTTAAATTCATTTATTATTTTTATTTTATTTTCAGAATAATAAATCATAATTTAGCTCAAACTTTATTATAATTAAGCAATCTTGAAATCTTTAGCGATAGCTCTCTATGTGTCCTCTACTATCTTATTGTTTTAAAAAATTTAGCAAAAATTTAAAACTTTTAAAACCAAAAATCCGACTAAATAATTTGTCCCAAATTTGTTTGAAAACTTAATATTTTTTTAATTAAAAATCTTTTGTCTATATTAACATATAAAGGGTATTTATTATTTAATTTGAAGTTTTGGCAATTCTAAATTTAAAAATTAAATTCAAATACCGTATTTGCTCTTTTTATATGCCATGGTATATTATTTTTCAACCTCCTCAGAAGGGGGTAGATAATTGGAGATTGGTAGACTAATGGAGACTGGGAGATTATTTTTCGATGATTTATTTAGTGGAAAATTTTTGAAATTTATTTTGAACATGTCGCCAAAAAATGTCATCGCGTCAAAAAAAAACATTTTTATTGCATTTATGTTAAAGAACTTCTGAAAATGACTCCAAAATGACAAAAATCTATCATTTTCTTGCTTCCGGTATGCATAAAAATTGGAATTTTTAATGGTGAAAGATGGACGAAACGATCACGAAGAAGCCTTTTTTTATTTTTTTAAATATTAATTTTAATTTTAAAAGTTTTTAGTTTTTTTTTGGCTTTTCTGATGATTAGTGTCGCTACATTTAGTGATTTAACGAATTTTTTTGCTCAATTGTTTTGAAGAAAGGAGCTCAAAAAACGTATTTTTTCGTTGAAATTTTTCGATTCTGATGTCACTATCGGGCACTAGAAATCACTACCTATTTTGGCGCTTCGTACTAAAATAGTGAAAATTTACTATTTCGACATTTTTAGGAAAATTCCTTAACAAAAATGCAATAAAACCAAAAAAATACACCCCTAAGAAACGACCTAAACATTTTTTCAAAAAATGCACCCCTGAGAATCGGTCTAAAAAATTTTTCAAAAATACCACTAAGAATTGGAAAATTTTCTTAAAAATTCTTCCCACAATTTTTTTTTCTTGACAAATTTTGATTAAAAATGTTCAGTATTTTGATAAGGGAATAGTTCAAAGGAAAAGTACCTCATTTGCAACTCCAATTAGTGAATAAAATTATTTTGGCTTAATTTTTGACTGAAAATTAGGTCACTATTCGTCACTATTTCGGACTTTTTGCCACTATTTTGGAATTTTTACTCACTATTTTAGTTAACTATTTCGAGATTTTCCGTCACTAAAAGTAGCGACCCTACTCTAATGATGATGCAGGGCTGGATGGAGTCGGAGATGACAACGAATTGTTCATTTATTAGCCCCTTTTACTGTTGAATTGATTTTTTTGGAAAATGTGCCAAATAAATTATTAAAAAATTCTATTTATCCCCCCTGGCACATAAATGGAGACTGGTAGATTATTTTTCAACCTCCTCAGAAAGGGGTACATAATTGGAGACCGGCAGTTTAATGGAGACTGGCACATAAAAAGAGCAAATACGGTATTATTTTCATTGATATTTCTTGTTATTATTCACTGGGAATAAACACAGATAAATACATATTTATGGAAAACATTTACTTTCTTGTGTTTGCGAACAAAAGTTGGGACTTTTATTTTTTCATCAATATTTCGTAATTTTTGAGGTTTTTTAAGGAATTTTCTTAAATACCCAAAAGAAAAATCCAAAATTTTTTTTTACAAATTTTGAAGTTAGAGAATTACAGGAATTGCACATGAAAATTTCGAAAAAGCCATTGGGTATTTTTGACCTTTTGTTCTTATCCACCTCTTTTCTAAGAAATGTTAGCCTAAAAAATCATAATCAAAATTTTTATTTGCATATTTTGATATATTTCAAAGATATTTGTACATATTTCCGTATTTGTTTTTTAATATTTTATGTGCAAACTGTCTGTACACAAGGCACAAAATGCCGAAATAGGCGTTATAAAATTCATTCTCGAAAAAGGTGTACCGACATTTGAGCCGCTTCACTTGCGCCTCGATTCACTCGCCACCCCATAAAACCCATTTGCCCTGCCCCTTTCATTACTAGGGCTGCTAATTTTATGTAAATACATATTTTTTCCTGGTTTCTCCATGCTCTAATTGGTAGGAAAAACACTTTCTTTTTTGTGTTTGCGAACAAAGGTTGGGACTTTTATTTACATATTTTGGGATTTTTCTACATATTAAATATGTACATATTTTTATACATATTTTGGACTTTTTCGTACATATTTTTCATTTTTTTTACATATTTTGAGGATTTTTGAGAATTTATAGAAATTTTTTGTAAAAAATTAAAAAAAAATTTTTTTGAAAATGTATCCCTAAAAAATCGATTTTTTCAAAAAATGATATATCAAAAATTAATTTGTAAAATATTCAAATGTGATTCTAAGCCTATTCTGGTCATTTTTATGGCATTTTGTGCCTATTTCACTTTTTACGAAGAATTTTTTTCCAAAAAATAACCATTAAAAAAAATTTATTTACATATTTTCCTATACATATTTCATACATATTTTAGCATTTTTTATACATATTTTATTTACATAAAATTAGCAGCCCTATTCATTACAAATAAGATATTTAAAAAATCAAAAAACTTTTATAAGCTAAAATCGACATATATTTATAATGAGAATTAAACCATTCTTCGAAGCATTTCATGCCAAGACTTGCTGAAGTGTATGAATGTGGCTTATTATTATTTTTAATTATTATTATTGTTATTAAATCTTCGTATTTTTGTTTTCCTGCTGCTGATATACGTATTGACAAAAAATTATATGTCTGTCTTTGTGACTAATTTTTTTAATTAGCTTTTTTGTTGTTGCACATTAGTCTGAGTTAAATTTGTTGAATTGATAACAAATTTTAAGATCTTTTTTTGACTGACGGCGTAAGTGTCGAGGCGCAAAAGTCGCAACAAGTCGAAGAAGCCCCAAACCAACAAATTTTTAAAAATTATTATTTCCGTCAACATTTTTTCTTATTCAATTAAAATTGGTTGTTGTTTATTATATTCATTTCCGTTTGCGCAATTATTATTATTTTTTCTTTATTATGCCAAAATGTATGTGCGTATAATAATGAAATTCCACATCATTTTCTCAATGCATAAATTAATTGTAAAAAATTGAATAAATTATTATTTACCTTTTAAAAATTAAAAATGAATTTTTTATTTTTATTTTTAATAAATGCTTCAGCAATTAAACATGTTCTTGGGAATGATAGCATCTGTGGCGAAAACGAAGTTTATAAGGCGGACTTCGAAAATATGCTCATAAAATTAATCGGTAATTTTTGAAAAAGTTTTACTTTATTTTCTTTTATTTTTTAGATATTAATGGAAGCAGCGCTGAATTGGAGAAAGAGTTTGGGTAGGCAAATTAATTTATTGCTTTACTAATCGACCAAAAACATTTTTAAGACCGCTAATTATGCCAATGCTTTTGTCGGAATGCAAAATGATGAAAAGCACTGATAAAATTGTTAAAAATAATGGCGATGATTCGGTTGAAATATATTTGGAAGTTGATAAACATTGTGAAGCATTGAAAAAGGGCCAACTTTTGGACAATGGCATTTCAGAACAATTTGCGAAGAAAGTTGAAAAGGCACTGCAAAAACATGGCAAAAACTGGTGGAATTTTTTAAGAAGAGAGAAATTGAAGCCAAAATTTCTGTAGACGGAAAGTGTGGCACAATTGCCGACATTTTGGCACGGGCAGACAAACACCCAAAATTGCGACAAATTGTCAAAATGTTCGACATTTTGCGCAAATGGGTTGGCAAAATGGGTGCCGGTCCAGACAAAGAAGCCATTAAAAATGTTTTGTTGGCATCGCACTCAGTGCCAATGCCGAGCGACATGGTGCAGCTGTTCATCCAATTGTGACACACCAAATTTGGCGTCGTTCCTCAACAATTTCGTACCAACCAACATCCGCGAAGCCATGCTCGTCGTCGTAAGCGTGACCATCCAATGGTTGAATTGATTTTGTTCATTGTGGCATTTATCATAAAAGGCTATTTCATCGGATTTCTGGGGGAAGTTCTCGAATTTGGGGCTGAGTTCGTCGATGATTACAGTTTTGTCTTCAGTTGTTTGTTTGGCTTTTTCATTTTTGCCTTCCTCCGTCAACAACGCATTTACCAAGAAGTGGCTCGTAATTTCGGTTAATTACTTTAATTACTCACTCTGAGCAAAAACTGATTTTCTCTTCTTCTTACAATTAATGACAGACAATTTCGTTTTTCATAAAAATTTTTCTTTCTTTTTGTCTCATTATCACATACATATAAAAGAAATCATCAAGATTTTTAAAAAATTATCATGTATACATTTAATTTACCAAAATTTTGCTGTTGATTTCCAATATATTTGTGGTTTAGTGGTTAGTGCTTAAACACTAACAGTATTTCTTGTTAGGAGTTCGACATCGGTTGATGTTTTCATTTGAATTTTTTTCTGATTAATGCAGGGTTTCTTTATGTTCTTATTTCTAAGAAATGTTCTGATTTTAGGACGTATTTTCTAGAGACCGGATTTTCCAAATCTGCCGGGCCGGGCTGACTTTTTCAGAAGCAACCGGTTTCCGGGCCCGGTCTCTCAAAAACCGGTCAAACCGGAAAACCGGTCAAACCGGATTTTCAAATTGCCGGGCCCGGCACCGGTTTCCGGGTTGGTAAAATTTAAATTTTCGCATGTTAATTTTGGAAAAAACCCACAAAATTTCATCAATTAGATGTAGAAATTTAACAATTTTAATAAAATCAACAGAAAAATTGATTCAATAATTGTAATTCATCTGGGAAAGAGATTTGTTCAGAAAAATAAGCTGTTCTGCAGTTTCTGGTGATAATTTGGAACGGCGATAATCAAAAACATCACGGGCGACTTTGAATGTTTGTTCACTTGGGACACTGGTGGCAGGTGCTGAAAGATATTTTTCCGCAAATTTGGCAAGGATTGAAAATCGGGGAGCCATTTTCTTCCATTCGTCCAACGGGTCCGCTTCTGGGTTCGCAATTTCCAGCGCGAGAAATTCCTTAATTTCTTTTTCAATGTCATCATCTTGTGACGTTTGGAAGCCTTAATTTCATTATAAATTTAATTTTTAGAGACCAAAAATCACCCTGTTCACTTGTGTTTGCGCCTGTAATGTGTTTCAGACGTTCAAAAAATGACATTCGTCGTTTAGCTGGCGGATTTTCGGGTTGGGGCGACATAACAGGACGAACAAATTCATTTTGTTGTAGTTCATCGAGAAGAAGAAGAAGAAGGCAAAAGAAATAGCACAGAAAAAGAAGGTAAAAGATTTCTCCTCCTAGGATGTAGAGGTTAGAGGGAGGGATGGTGGGAAATAGTGCACTGTATGACTGTCTGTCTATGCGGGCAGCGGCAGATGGGAGGGGCAGACAGTGAACAGACGCGTGTTGCTGTGCAGCAGCAGTCTGTTGGACGCGTGCGTGTGTGTGGGAGAAGGAGGGAGTGGGAAAAAAAGAGAGTAAATTGCAATGGAAAAGAAAAGAGAGTAAAAGAAAGGAAAGGGAGAGATAATGCCATAAAATTTTGAATTTATTTGAACCTGGGTAAAAGTGTCAAATTTTAAAATTTTTAGTAAAATATTTATATTTCGAGCATAAAATTTCAAATTTTATTTGAACGTGAGTCAATTTGTTTATGCTAAAATTACGAAAAAAAACTAATATAAGGTAAATAAAACGGAAAATCAAAAAAATAGAAAAGTCAACAAATTCTTTCTCCAAAGTTTCATCATTAATAAGAGCCTGTGGCTGCTGATAATTGGGCAAACACGAAAATGAATCCCAAAAACGCAATGATAGCGATGGCAGCCACGGCTGAACGCTTTTGACGTCGGCTCCCCATTTTCAGTCCTGAAGAAAGTTGACAAATGGGAAAAAATTGTACGAAAATTCTTAGACATTCATCGCTTTTATGGACGGGGAAAAAGTTACGGTACAAAGTTACGGTATTCCTTCCCATTGGATTACCATTTGCATTTATTACAAACAGTGTTTTACCTGCTGCACCTCCTTCCAATGCATTTCCATCCATGGCAAACGTTTTGAACACTCGCAAAATCGTCTCCGTTCTCTTCATCCTGGCCTTTTCACCTCCGGCATTGCGCTTGAACAGTTCTACCAGCGATTGTGCTGCACTTTTCACCAGGGACCAAGTGCTGTCGAACGGCTTGACCTTGTCCAAATGAACTCCTCCAACTTTGTCCCCTCCGTTGCTGATCAATTGCAGTGCGATTTGGCAGTTTTTGCGCGACTCGCCGGCACTTCCCTCGCCGAACTGCTTGGCCAGCACCATTTCGGTGAACATTTTCTGGATGAGAACAGCCCACCCCCCGGGGCTGTCCTTTATCTTCTCGTACACTTGCACAATGCCATCAATTTTCTTCTCTAATATTACCCTGGAAAAAAAGGTACGCAACCGATGCAACGGCCCTTTGTTGGTCTTCGGTTTGTGCGCTTGGCCGGTGGACTTGTCTTTTTTGTCCAAATACAATTTCTGAAGGACCAAAATGATAACATTAACAAAAAGGGTTATCAAAGAATAGTGGGGTGATCATTTAAAACCAGGGTTTCTATATGTTCTTATCTAAGAAATGTTCTGATTTGGGGGTAGTGCCTATTTTTATCTAAACGAGGGAAATCTGCAAAATTTGGCTAATTTCTAAAAGAATTCATTAAAAATTCTTAAAAATTTTCCCCCGGCGGCGCCTATCGGCACCGCTGGCCTCCAAAAACTCATATTTTTTCTTAAAAATTAGCCCAAATCGCAAATTTGGTCATTTTTTGGACAAAATTTATTGGGGACAATTTGGTTGAGTCCTACCGTACACTTTTAAGGATGTCCTTATTTGGGGCCTAATCCCTTAGTCAATGAGTGTTTCTGCCTGGAATTTTGGATGTGCCGGGCTCGGAGGTTGCGGAATCACTGCGGACATGCGGTCGGTTAGCACCGAATCGACCTCGTCCAATTCGGCAAACAGCTCGAAATTTTGGGCCGATCGGTCACTTTGAGGAAGTTCATTCTGAAACAAATTCTTCCAAAAAGTTTGAACAACGGCGCCGGAGGGCACCAAACCGATGGAAACAGTGGCGAACAAAAGCAAAAAGGAATAATTTGGAAAAAAGTGGCGCGAGAAAAGAGGCAAAAATGCCATTATGAGCTTAAAATTGAGGAATAAAAGTGGAATTAGAAAAATGCAAAACATCAAAAGCAATTATATAAATATTTAAATAAAATTATATAATAAATATTTATTTAAAATAATAAAAAATTTCTTTATAAACATATAAATGCTTTTCTATTAAATTACTTTCCCAAAATGCTGACATGTGCATATGGATGGCAATGCCCTCAAAAATTCATGGCAATTAATCACATGCTTTTACTCCAAGTAATAAATTGATCCTCCATAATCATTATCTAATAATAAAATATGTAAAAATGAAGAATTGACAAATGTAAAGCCAAACAAAAAAAAGGGTGGCTGTCTTTCTTTGCATGTGCATGAAATTCTGAGAGTTCTGTGGAAGGGGGCCCAAACCGGCGAAAGCGTGGCTACCCGACATTTGAGGATCCCGACATTTGAGGACCCGACATTTGAGGATCCCGACAATTGAGGACCCGACATTTGAGGATCCCGACATTTGAGGATCCCGACAATTGAGGACCCGACATTTGAGGATCCCGACAATTGGGGACACGACTTTTGAGGATTTGACATTTGAGGATCCCGACAATTGGGGACACGACTTTTGAGGATTTGACATTTGAGGATCCCGACAATTGGGGACACGACTTTTGAGGACATACACATTTTCAAAAAAATAAATAATTTTATTTATATCATTATAAAAAGAAGAAAATGCTTTTCACAGTGGTCATGGGAGCAAATGTGGCAAAAAGTCTTCATGGACAGCCGAATAATTCCAATCTTTCTTCTCCAAGCAAAGAGTATATGTATGATCATGATGCCGAGATCTGCCTTAGAATTTTTCTTTTTGGTTATCTGGATAATCCCTGTTTCCAAAATCATTGCGCATAAGTCGTTTATGCAAAGATCTGAGATATTGAAAAGTGGATTTCCGATAACTTCCCCTTTGGCCTCGGATCTTTTCTCCGCAAATTCCTTCCCGAGATTTCCCAGGCCATTATCATTTTCCCATTTGCGTGTGGCCCCCTTATTCCATCAGCAGGCGCAATCTGATAATCAATAATTCGCTGGGACCACATATCATCTTCAATCATTTTCCGGACAAAACCGCTGAGTCGCTGATTTCCTTTAAGATGGGCATTCCAAATTGCATGCCAGCCTTCAACGCTGTTATTCGTGCGTGAAAGTCCAAGTGCCAAATGCATTGCAAAAACTAGATAAGGACTAAGCAAATATGCAAATAGGCACTCGAGAACGCATGGGAAGGATGGCGAGATAAGAAGTTGGAGAAGTAAATTTACTAATAATTAGGGATCGGATTTTTAGTGATAAAAAATCCCAAAATAATTAACTAAATAGTAGAAAAAAATTCCAAAACAGTGGCAAAAATAGTGGCGAAAAAGTTCCAAATTTAGGGGTGTAATTTTTTAAATAGCTGTTTTTTAATTTGAAAATAATTTAAAATTAAGGAAAAAGATTTTATTCACTGATTGCAGTTACAAAATATTTTCTTAGAAAATATTGAACAAGAAAAAAAAATTTGGGGGAAGAATTTTTGTGAAATTTTTCCAATTCTTAGGGATGTATTTTTGAAAATTTTTAGGTCGATTCTTAGGGGTGTATTTTTGAAAATTTTTTAGGTCGATTCTTGGGGTGTATTTTTCGTTTTTATTGCATTTTTTGGGAAATTTTCCAAAAAATGCCAAAATAGTGGCAAAAATAATGACGAAACGCAAAATAGTGGCAAAAAATTATTTTAGTGGCTAACTTCCGAAATAGTTTTTTTTAGTGGCGAAGCTCCAAAATAGTGATTCCTAGTGATGAATAGTGGCACTAAAAACGAAAAATTTTCGAAAAAGAATGTGTTTTTCGTGCATTTCTCGTCGAGTTAAAGCCGCAGAAAAAATAGTTAAAAAACTAAGAATCCGATCCCTACTAATAATATTCAACAGTTTTAAAGTACAATTTCTTTTTATGTAAATCATTTATTAAAGCACAATTAATCATTTTATTTTGCTTAGAAGTACCATACGCAAAAAGCGATAAATACTGTATTAAATAGTTTAACCAAAAATGAAGCACATTTTAATTTTATGAATCCACTGACGAAAATATTCACTGCCGAATTGGAACTGACGAAAAAAATGGAAAACAGTGAACAATCTTTTGCACTGCCGCGTCTCATAGATGTCAGCAATTTCGTTTCGCTTTCGTTTCGTAGAAAATAATTTTGGACGAAAAAAGCAAAAATATTTACACTCCTAACTGTGGCAAAAACACATAATTCGGGCAAAATTTTGTAAAAACCCGGCAATTTTTTAATCCATTTTTTGAAGAAAAAAAAACATTCAACCCCAATTCATCAGTAGGACACAGATTCTTAGGTTTTTACTCAAATTTCTGCGGCTTTGTTTCGGTGAGAAATGCACGAAAAACACATTTTTAGCTCGGAAAATCTTCTCTTTAACGCCCCTATCCCTCCCTAGGAATCCCTATTTCGGGTGTTCGACCCTAAAATAAATTTGGCCACTATTTTGGCATTGCGCCATTATTTTCGCGGGCCCCTTTCGGCATTTTTGGAAAATTTCTTACCAAAAATGCAATAAAAATGTACCTTATAAGAAGGACCGGCCTCTTGAAAATTTTCAAAAAATGGAAAAATTAACAAAAAAAATTTTAATTTTTGGACAAAAACAATATAAATTTCGCAAAAATATAGTATTGACTTAAAAATGAAAAAATAAGCCGAAAATCGAATTTTCTTCAAGAAAAACTGCTTTTTTCAAATAAAAATGAAATTACATTCAGCCCTGAAAGATTTTGACAAAATTGCGAACATTTTTAGATGCAAAAATTTTTTAACATCATTAAATTCTGTGGATACAATAGAATTTTTGCTATATAAATTTACAAATATATTTCTTAATTTTTATGGATTATTTTTTAAATTTTGTAGACTTCAATTCTAATACAGGGGTACGATCGAAAATGTTTCAAAATCAGAACATGGGGCTCAAAAAATCAGATTTTGTGGTCTAAAATCAGAACATTTTGCGGAATTGCTTCAAATCAGTTATTTTTAGAATTTATCCAATCAAAATGTATCACATATTATATTTTTCGCCTCCGATTAACGAATTTAACAATTTTGGGGAGGAAATAAGCAAACCGTAAATTTCATGCATTCGGGATCAAAAAATCAAATTTTTAACAATTTTTTGCGGCGCATTTCCCAAAAAAACTTTTGGTGAATGGGCGAGGAGAGAGGGTCCGGCGGTGCCGTTAGGCGCGGGTCGGGATCATTTTAGCGCAGGCCATTTTTTTCAGACAAGTTTAAAGATTCATAAATTTTTTTTAATTCGATCAAATAAAATAATTTTGATATTAATCAATAGGTCTAAATGTTCTTTATTAGCCTGCAAAATTTCAAAAAATTATATTAGGTTTTAAAAAAGATATGGCGCGCTGCGCCAAAATGGCCAGGAAAATGCAATTTTTTGAGGTTTTTTGGCCATAACTTTTTTGTTTCTCAGCTAAATTTTTTGAAACTTTGCAGGTTAATAGGCACTATCAAGCCACTTAAAATCATACCAAGATTATTTAATTTTGCTGTGAAATCAAAATGATATAGTCTTGCGCCAAAATGGCCTGCGCCAAAGTGGCCGGTTCCCGTTAGGCGCCGCCGGGAAAAATTTTGAAAGCTTATGTATAATTTGTTAAAAGATTTTGTAAAAAAAATTGTCCAAATTTTGTGAGTTTGAGCCAATTTTTAAGGCAACTAAGGATTTTTAGGGTCCGGCGATGTGTCGATAGGCGTCGCCGGACATTTTTTTTTGTAATTTCGTTCTGATTTGTTAACAGATTAGCACCAAAAAAATGCCAATTTTGCAGTTAAAAGCCAAGCGACGACTTTTTTTTCGCTTTTAAAAACGCTTTTTTTTGCGGCGTGCTTCTTCCAAAAATTTTGGGGGACTGGGGGCGATGATAGGCGCCGCCGGGAAAAATTTGTAATTTTTAATGCGGTTTGTTAACAGATTTTTGTCCAAAAAATGACCAAATTTTGCGACAAACCTTATATTTAGGGGGCGGCGAAGAAAGGACCGGGAAGTTTGGGCACCAGGAAGTTTGGGCACCAGAAATTTGGGCACCGGGAAGTTTGGGCACCAACTTAAAGAGTTAAAAAATAAAAATATTTTTAATTGTCTATGAATTGCAACCATCTAATTTAAAAGCATAGAAAATTTAATCAAGTTAGGAAATAGAAAGTTCTTTAACGAATATTCATTCGATTAAGCATGCTTATTTTGCTAAACTCATTACAATTAATTCAATATCAATGCCATACATATGTATTATTTATAACTTATAACATTACAAGGCTCGATTAGGAAAATAAGGGTTAATTAAAACAAATATTTTAACTCTATTAAACTTTATGAGTCCAACAACCCAACTAAGCCGGTATTCAGGTATAAGTCCAAACAGAAACTAGCACACGTTTAATTATACGTTTAAACAACCGTAAGAATTGATTAAATAATAAGATTGCCAGGTTCCCATACATAAATTTTTTGATTTTCAAGAACATATAAATTTTAAGAAAAAAGGGTTGCTAAAATTTACTAAATTTTAATGATTTATATAACATTTTATTTATTTATTTTGTTTTATTTTTTTGAAATCCCCCCTCTGGTGCCCAAACTTCCCGGTGCCCAAATTTCTGGTGCCCAAACTTCCTGGTGCCCAAACTTCCCGGTGCCCAAACTTCATGTCGCCTATATTTTAATCTGAAAAATTCAAATAGTGATTATTATCAAAATGCCATTATAATGACGTAATTATTTAGTGGCGAAAAATTCAAAACAGTGAATGATTCCTAGTTATGAAAAGTGGCATTAAAATGAGAATTTCTCTGCTAAAATCTGTTTTTCGTGTACTTAGCGCTAAAAGTCGCAAAAAAATTAGTTAAAATCTAAAAATCCCATCCCTAATTAATTCTAAAACTTTTTTGATTTAAGGAAAAAGGCGAAATAAAAATTTCTAAAATGAAAAGAGTGGAAGAGCAATTGCTTGAGTATCGACGAACGCGAAAAGCGGCTCTTGAGCAGCAAAGGGTGGACGACGATGGAAAATCGGACATGCCAATGTCACTGAATGGCCAAGAGGTTTTTGGGATATTTAAATTTAAAAAATTCAACCAAAAGATTACCTTTTGATGAATTAAATTACTAAGCAAAAAGGCTCATTTAAACAGTAATGATCAGTGCTCTGAACTAGGGCGGGGATTTTAGTGGTGAAGAAAAAATCCAAAATACCCACGAAATAGGGGCGTAAATTATAAAATAGGGCAAAATTTTGAAAAATTAAATTTTTCAATGATGATAAATTAGTCGACTAAAAACCATCTTTTTACTATTTTAATTGTCAAGACATGCCCACAAATTGAATGAGTAAAATGAGAGTTGCGGCTCAATTGCAATTTACACGACCAGCAGAAAAAACTAGGGTTGTTCCCCGACCCCGATCCCCGACATATTTTTAAGAAAAATCTGTTAACAAATTTCAAATTTTCAAAAAAAAATTTTCCTCGCGGCTCCTAACACCACCGCCCTCATCACCCCTTTGTTCCCCAAAAGTTTTTCTGAAAAAGAGCGCCGCAAAAAATGGTGGTCAAATTCGATCTTGAGACGGGTTCGCAAAAATTTCTGTTTAACCCAGGGGTGCGATCGAAAATTTTTCAAAATCAGGACATCGGGCCCAAAAAATCAGATTTTGGGGTCGAAAATCAGGACATTTTGCAAAATTGCTTCAAATCAGTTATTTTTACAATTTATTCGATCAAAATGTATCAAATATTATATTTTTGTCTCCCATTAATGATCAACAATTTTGGGGAGAAAATTAACAACCCATGAATTTTAGCACATTCGGGATCAAAAAATCAAATTTTTAACAATTTTTTTGCGGCACATTTTTCCAAATAACTTTTGGGAAATGGTCGAGGGAGAGAGAGTCCGGCGGTGCCGATAGGCTCCGCCGGGAAAATTTTTGTAATTTTTAATGCGATTTGTTAACAGATTTGTCCACAAAAATGGCCAAATTTTGTGTAAACTTATATTTCTTGATAAAATAGTGACATTCTGCCATAAAATTTCAAAATTATGAGTTTATTTAAGAAATCAGGACAAAATTTGGTCGGTACCTCCAAATCAGGACAAATCTGACAAATCAGGACACTTTCATTTTATCAGATTTGAACCCTCCAAATCAGGACAAATCTGATAAATCAGGACAGATCGCACCCCTGGTTTAACCCCACTCCTTTCCACTTATTTTTAAACCAGGGCTTCCATCGAAAATTTTTCAAAATATAAACACCAAGCCCAAAATAAGATTTTAGTGTCAAAAATATGAACATTTAGCAACATTTTTCCAATCAGTTATTTTTCCAATTTATTCGATCAAATTTTATATTTTTAGTCTCCTATTATCAATTTTGATAATTTTGGGGAGGAAAATGCAAAATTATAAATTTCAGTAAATTCGGGATCAAAAGATCAAAAAAATTTTGCGGCAGACCTTAAAATTTCTTGAAAAATGTGACATTATGCCATAAAATTTCAAAACTATAAGTATATTTAAGAAATCAGAATAATTTTAGTCACTACCCCCCCCCAAAAATCAGAATATTCTTATAAATAAGAACAAATGGAAACCCCAGGTTTAAAGGCCAACTTGGACTCACTCTTACTGGCGCTAACGAAATCAGATGATTAAAGTGAAAAAAGAAGATTTACGAGCAGTTAAAAAGAAAAAATGGTTTTTTTGGGTTAAAAAAATTGGCCATTCCCCGATCGGAGTCCCCGATCCCCGACAATTGGGCTCCTCCCCGCCCCGACCCCCGACATGTCGCCCCCCGAGGTCCCCGGCCCCCGATATTTTGCCTCCGATGGGTCGGGGAGCAACCCTAGAAAAAACGATCATAAAATAATTTAACAACTTTAATGCATCATACATAATGTTTCAAAAATTATTTTTCTGACAATGAGCAATGAGTTGGAACTAAAAAGCAAATTGGCAACAAATGATTCTAAATACAATAAACAATTTTGCCTAACTTTTACATAAAATAATATTTTTTTAATGGCAGCGCCGTCGGACGATGGCACAACCACCTGCCGCTGCTGCAACTGCTAATGATTCGCTTAATCGCCGGCGTCCAAATACGCTTTTTGACTGTTTGGCAGCCTTCGATCTGTTGGACATTTACCCGATGCGAAAATGGCGTCAATTTTGTGCATATAAGCCATTGCAATGCTGGACACTCACCGCTTCTTTGTGGCTTTCGGGTACAAAAATGCCCCTCAAACGCCCGAGAAAAAAAAACAGGAAAACTGAGTGTTAGCAATTTTTAATAAATTTCCATGAAATTTCTCCTGCGGCGCCTGTCAGCTCGCCGATAATTAAATAAATTCTCTGAACAATTAATCGCTAAATTTTTTTCCTGCATAATTTCAAAAAAAAATCATTAAGTTTCAAAAAAAAGATTAGAGCTCGGCATTTGAAAAAAGCAAAGACCAATCCAGACCCATGAGAAATCAGGCTAAGTCTGCCTAGATCCAGGTCTGGAGCTGGATTTTTTAAATTAGTTTTTTAAACAAACAAATATTTGAAAAAAAAGGGAATCGAAAAGTATATAGTTGACAAGTTTACCCCCTTTTTAATTTATTCCGCGTTTATTGTTCTTTGTTGCGGGCAAATAAATCTTCTTTTTTAAAAATTATGATAAATTTTAACATGTATATTTTCATAATATTTATCTTTTATAGAACTGTTACAATTTACAATAGTTCTAAAATTTCAATTTTTTAAATTATCTTTCAAACAACATAATTATTGTTCCTAATAAACTTTCTTAAATGAACAAGTTTTCTTAAATTTAATACGGTTTACGACCTTTAAGATAGAAAACTTAATTTTGAACCCGATTTTTGGCATAGGCGAAAATAAAGGACAGAAGCCAAATATTTTTGAATAAATTTTAATAAACTCAGTTAAAGTTAAACTCTTTTTCCATCGCAAATCCGGGGGGGGGGGCGCCTCTCGGCACCGCCGGACCGGCTTCCAAGCTTATAAATTTTTAAATAATTAACTCAAAAAAGCGAAATTTGGCATTTTTTTGGACAAAACCTTTTTTCCCTTTTCGCCCATTTTCCACGCTCTGTTTTTTGCAGGTCAACTGCTCGCTGCCCATGTGCAGTTCGGGTTCGTCTACTTTGTGCTGTCCGCGCTGCTTTTGCTGCTGCTCAACCTGGGCGTCCGACGTGAGGGTGAACTGTCCGCCTATTCCGTGTTCAACCCCAACTGTGAACGGTTGCCGGGCCAATTGACTGGCGAACACTTTGAGCGGGACATGCTTTTTGCCAGGAGGCAGTAATCGATCGAACACCGACGGGTTCTAACCCCCCCCCCCCCTAAGTTAAGCCATTTTTTGGGTGGGCCTGTGATTTTTGTACTGTTGTATCAAATATTATATATTTAGAAATGACAAAAAAGTGAAGCAAAGAATACCAAAAGCAAAATTTAATTTCTTTTTAAATTTATATTTCGTTTGTTTTTTTAGTCGATTCATAGGAGATGTTCTCGTTTTATTGTAAAGGTATTTTTTGTACAGAATTTTCTGAAAATTTCCAAAAATAAAAAACCCTTAAATAAGTACAAAAAATAGACATCTAACATGGAAGAAGCTCCAACCCAAGTGGAAAGTGCTTTTTTCCTGTTTATCTCGATTATTAAATGCTCAAAATTTGCAGTTCTTTAAAAAAGCGTGCCCTTTGAAAAGAATTTTTTCTAATAATCTATTTTCACATCTTTTCTAGCCTATTATTGTAAATATAAAATATATTTATCGCTAATGCGATATTTACTTTTACGATATTTTCTTTTATTTATGCCAACGATTTTCTGATATTTGTCTTCACTGTACATGGAATGCATCTCTTTTCGGGTGTATGTATATAATTGATTTGTTTTTTCAATTTATAAAATTTTTCATCTCTAACAGTGCTTTTTCGATTTTGCCGAAAATTAGCCTTAGATCCCCGTACGATTTACGAGATTTACCTCCCCCTTGACCACCTATTATTTGCACACAATATTAAAATTGTAATTAATGAGCTCTATTTTCATGAAATTTATCCACAAAATAAATAGAGAAATTAATTGAAAAAAACAATAATTAAGAGCAAAGAAACAAGAACAATGGGAGAAGAGATTGTTTTGTGTATTTAACCCAGTTTATGAGGAGAATGGTCCCAAAATTCGGCACAAATTTAAGCAAATTGAAAAAGTCAAAAATGATTTAAAAGTGCCAAATCTTCACATTAACCCATTAAAGCTGAATGGACAGGCAAAAACAAACATTTAAGAATAGTCGGCATTGACCAGGGGCCGTCGTCCGTCGGCACTTCCCTCACTCGCGGCACTGCTTCGGCTGCTTCCCTCGTCATTTTTGTCGGCATTTTCTTTCTCCACCAGCAGCAAATGATTGTTGGTACCAATTGCGACTCCGTTGCCGGGAAAAGTGATCAGACCAATGCCGTCGTTTTTTAGCATCAGTTTCAACTCGTTGTTGGCAACAACAAAGCCGTTCATTAGCTTCTGATCAGCAGCTGGTGACAAATGCTCACGGCAATGGTGGTGAACAATGGCGGCACCATACGCATCCCCAAGCACATTGATAGATGTACGGAAACGATCCCTAATAAATTTATAAAATATAGATTTAAAAATGATCTGTACGGAAACAACCCCTAAGAATTTAGAAATAAATAAAATTTATGATTTAAATTTAATTTAATTAGGCAATTAACTTACAGGAACCAATCAACGGCCAAAATCAATGTGATGAATTCAATTGGGAGATCGACAGCTGTCAGAATCATAACCTAGTGAACAAATTAACTTATTGTTAGTTAATTCAAAAAAAGAGTTTTACCATTGCCACCAAAGCGCCGGAGGGAATGCTCGCGGCTCCGATGGATGCCAAAGTTGATGTTAAGCTGAAACAATTCATTTTAATTTGTTTTTTCATTTAACCTCTACTATTTGTAAAATTATTTTATAAATAATTTATAATTATTTTTATAAAAATATACAATTAATTTTTTAAATTCGTTTTAAATTTATTTTTCGTTTTCATTTTCCGATCACCTGATCACCATCACTTGGCCAATGTTCAGTGTTCGGCCCACCATTTGCGCAATAAAAACCGTTGCGACCGCTTCATACATTGCCGAGCCGTCCATATTAATTGTGGCACCCACCGGCAACACAAAACGGCACACGCGCCGGTCAATGCTCAAGTGTTGCTCCAGGCAACGGATTGTTGTCGGCAAAGTGGCGGCACTTGACGCAGTGCCAAATGCTACGGCCATTGCCTGAGGGGCAAGAATTATGAATATTTATAGCGAAAAAGAATACTGTTTACAGTAATTCGGAAAATTACCTAACATGCCTTGGCAAAATCGCAGAGGATTTTTACGCGTCATTAAAAAGTAAATCAGCGGCAAAGTGATCAAGAAATGGATAGCAAATCCGGCCATTACGGTAGCACAGAACTGTACATAAGATAACGGTATTAAAAATTTTGTAATTATTAACCCACCAAGCCAAGGCGAGAAAGCGTGTCGCCCAGTCGCTCAACCTCGAGAACTTTTGCGGCGATCAGTGAAGCAATGCCAATCGGCGAGTACCACATCAGCCAGCCAATGATACGCATGCTGACCTGGTCCAGAACGGAGAAGAAATCGATCTGGGAATTAAAAATTAATTATAATTATGGAAAGTTAAATATAATGTCAACTATTTTAGCTTTGATTGTAATGATTTTTAATTGTGCCAATTAGCACAAAAAATTAAAATAAATTCGCAAAGAGACAATTAGAATTTTTTTTACCATTGTCCTCGCCTTGTCGCCCATTTGACTCAACACAATGCCAACAATGATGGAGCAGACAATAATGCCGAGAATGTTGCTGCTTCTTAACAAATAATTAATAATTAATTTGTTTGTGTACTGTACCCGTCAATGTTCTGTAGCTCCGTCCTTATGAAACGGTCCCTTTGTGCCTCCGGCAAAAGTACCGTATGCTTCTCGCAGAGGGCGCGACTCGTCGTCTTCCTACCATCAATCACACAGTAATAGGCGGTTTGCTGTTGGCGCAACGCGGTGCCAAGCAAATTGTCCGGAAGCATGTTTCTTTAAATAAAGGATGGTTGGTTACTAATTAATAGATAATTAGCGCGTTTAAATAAATAATAAATATTTTAGAAAAATTGGATAATTTACGCCAATAGATTTTTTAATTATTTTTGATCACTTATCGACCTGATCAGGTCGAGCATGGTGTCCATGGTGTCGGTTGGCTTTGTGTTGCTGCCATTTCCCAAATACCCATTATCATTCGTGTCGTGCCCCAAATCACCCGGACGAATGGTCAAGACGAGAAAAATGCCAGTCTGGAATTAAATATTATGAGGAACGAAATAATTTATTTTTTTTTCAAAACAAAATGTTCAAGGGCATCAATTTTTTTTGAAAGGTAAAAAACATATGAAAGGTGCACCGGGAAAACTTTTGGAATTTTTAGCCGTTTTTTCAAAAGATTTTCATCAAAAATTGGCAATTTTTTGGGTCAAATTCTGTGAATTTTAATGAAATTTCTTAAGATAAACAAATCTTTCAATTTTTCATTAAAATTTTTATTTATGGTTTCTACGCCCTTGCCATGTATCGAATATTTTTAAAATTATTTTCTAATTAAAAGCACAATGAAATTTAAATAGGGGAAATATTTCAATCAATTTAAAATTTTATGTTTGCTTTACCATGACAGCAATTGTCGTTGTGACGAGATAATAAAGGACGGCAATGCCCCCAATTCGACCCGAGTCGCGAATGTTCAGCTGGGCCAATCCGGTGACCAGCGAAGCAACAATCAATGGGACAACCACACATTTGAGCATGCGCATCAGAAGCTGAAAAATTTAAAACATTAAATTTATTTTAAATTTTCATTAAATTTAATTACATTAAAACCCAAAACAAATTGCGTACTTCGCCAGGAAATCCGATCAGTTTGATCATTCGGTAGTTGGGCTCCACTTGGCGAAGTCCAACGCCGAGCAGTACACCGATGCCCACGGCACTGACAGTGAGAATCAGCAACAAATTTTGGCGCAAAAAACCGGGGCTTCCATTGCTGTTTTCTAGGACCCGGCTACCACCGACAATTCGGTAATGGCCAAGATTTGGCATTTTTAAAATATTTTGAATTTAAATTTGCTGAATTTCGATCGAAATTTATTTTATATTTTTAAAGAATAATTAAGAAGAAATTTAAGGAAAATTGAATAACCAAACAATAAAATTTGTGATTAAATATTTTTTAATTTCGTTTTTATTTGGATTTAAGCTTCTCATAAAAAGCAGGGGATAGATGATGCAATTTGATGGAGAATTGAATTAGCAGCAAAAAAATCGGCTTACAAATGATGCAATAATTAAATGAATTAATTGAAAGTGAAAAGGGAGGGGGGGGGGGGTTGAAGATGACTGAGATAATGAAAAAATACTTGGGAACGAAACAAAAATTTCATTTACTATTATTTGTTTATTATCTTTTATTTATTTATTGCGTAGAAAACGCAATTTAAATAATTAAAATTAAATTTCAATAAAATATTAATGAACTTTTTTCCGGTTTAATTTTAGAGGAAAGTTGCCACTTTTAGTCATTAATTGTATTAAATTTAATTATTATTTCACTTTTTTGAATAAATAGAAATAAAATTAAGGAAATAATTTTATAATTATTTTGGAAACAAAATGACAGAATAAATCAAAAATTACATATGTAATGCATTGCGTTTTGGCCGATGGATGTGATGATGCAATCGGACAACCGGATTTCATAGCCGCTTTTAAAAATGGAAAGACTCCCACGAGGGAACAAATGAATGAATGAAAATGAAAGAATACCTTGGCTAATGAAATTTGAGAAGCCATTCTATGCGAATGAAATGATGGAAAGAGAAAAGTTAATAGAGAATTAAATTTAAACATTAAATCAAATTTGACAAATATTTTAATAATGAATTCAAAATGTAATTTAAATTTTAAAACCCATCAAAGGTCAAATAAAAAATGAGTCATAAATTGGAAAAGTTGTTGACATTTTATATTGTATTTCCATTTGTTCCAACGTTAAAATTTATGACAATTTGACATTTTTAGTTGCCAAATTCGTCAATTTACTCATTTATTTGTTAGTTAATTTTGGAATCGCAAATAATTAAGTCATTTCCCGTCCATTTTCATTGAACATCGGCCTCCAACCGCAGCTCATTGACGCGGAAATGAAAAGAGATTAAACAAAAGTTGAAGTCAAAGGTCGATGGACAAATAAAGAATGAATTGAAAAAATGCACTTTTTGTTTGGTAATTTATTTTTTAATTTAAATTATTTTAATTTTTTACTTGAAATATTGGAAAGTAACATTTTGGGCTCTACTGCACTTTAGGGGTCCAATCTTCAGTTTCTTGGCCATAACTTTTTTTACATGCTCAATACTTATATTCTTGGTATCAAACGAAAGCTTAAAGTATATGGAATTTTTTGTAGACGAAAATTATGGGCTAAAATCAACAGACAAAAAATTATTCTTGAATATGCTCGAAAAAGCTGGGTTTAGTGTTTTTTCGTTGTAATTTCTTCAACTTAGTATTAGCTCTTTTCTTGTGCATATTTGTGAATTCCCGGGACTTTAAGCCTTTCGTTTGAGACCAAGAATATAGGCATTGACTAAGGAGAAAAAAAGTTATGGCCAAAGAAACTGAAGATTGGACGCCAACATTTTGTTAGTTTGAAGAAATAAAATATGGCACTTTGAGCTCACTTATTGCCCTGTTTTTACCCCATACAAAGCCTTGCTTCATCTCATCTCATCTGCTCCCGGTCCACTTTGCATTTTCCATCCTCTTTCTCGCACTTTTCTACCTGTATATTCAGATTGAGCCAATGGTTCCGTGACGGCTCAGTGTCACTGAACGTAACTTTTTCCCAGCTAAATTTATCATCGTCGTCAAGTCGGATGCAATGAAACTGCGCAACACCCAAAAGCTCACATATTTTTTTAAAAACTTTAAAACTAAATTCCAAAAATGACAAAATAACAAATCAAGAATTGATATTTAAACGGCTTAATTTTACTGAAGAAACTTGGGGTTGACCCATTTTGGGGATTTATTATTATTAAAAAAAAGAAATTTTGGCAAATATCTACCGCACCAAAATAAATATTTTTGAAGGCTAAAATTATTAGTTTATTATTAAGGATGCAAATTATACGTAAAGAAATTTCACAAAGTTTGAAAAATGATTATTCAATTCGTAGTTGTCAGAATCGCGGGGGGAAGTTTGGGCACCAAATTGTTAAAGTTTACTAAATTTTATTAGATTTATAAAATTTTACCTACTTAATTTATTTTATGAAATTCCTCCCTATGGTGCCCAAATTTCTGGTGCCAAACTTCATGTCACCGTCAGCAGAATGACTTGAAATTTGGCAGGCAAATAGCTTAGTGTAAAGGACACCACTCTTCAAATTTCATAACCTTTTCAAACTTAGTAAAATTTATTTACATAGATTTGCCCAACATTGTTGGTATCATTCGATAGCACTTTGTATCCTCTATTAGCCTGAAAATTTCGAAAATTTTTGTTAAGGTTCAAAAAAGTTATGGCTAAAAATGACTGAAAACCTGGTTTCTTATGTAGTTTTGCCCATAAGATTGTTCAAATTTTACGAAATTTTTTGCAATTTTGCAGGCTAATAGAAGACACTTAAGCAACCAATGTTGGATTTTGTTTACAAAGAAAAAAAAGTTAAGAGTCCAAAAACCAGGCTGGGGCCCAAACCTGCGGGGCCCAACTGAAGTAAACCATTCTTCCCAAAAAAAAAGAAAAAGAAAATTTACAAAAAAAGGAAAGGCACAAAAAACATGGAAGAAAATAAAATTAAAACACGGAATACGGAAAAATTGGTAAACAGTAAAACACAATCATTCATTTCCTCCACAGTCTTAAAATGTTTATCATTTTGGCAGGGAAGGCGTCAAATAAAAGGACTAAAATAAATTAAACATCATCATTTTGTAGTTCGTTGTGGTTAGAACTAATTGATAAGAGTGGATACATTTTTTTGTTTTCCTACCCCGGGGCGTTTAAATAAACACCCCTTTTTCAACACTTTTCTGGGGAGGGGGGCGAGTGCTGGTTACTTCTGTTGGGCCCCAGCCAGGTTTTTGGACTATAACTTTTTTCTTTATCAACCAAATCCAACACTTATTGGAATCATTCGATAGCCCAAGTGTCCTCTATTAGCATGCAAAATTCCAAAAAATTTCGTCAATTTTGAACAAACTTATGGCCAAAAGTACATCAGAAACCAGATTTTCAATCATTTAGGCCATAACTTTTTTGAACCTTAACGAAATATTTCGAAATTTTGCAGGTTAATTGCTCTCTCAATTATTTTAGATTTTTAACCTATCTTTCAACTTTGTGTCGCATCTAATTAAGATGACATTTACTTCTTTTTGATCGGACGCTTCAATTTATTGCCGTTTGTCATTTTAGGTTTAAAAATTTTCCTTATTCGAAAAAATTATAAAATAATTAATAATCATTTTGATGATGATAATTAAGTTTTTTGACTAAGTTTTACGGGTTTGCCCTCAAAATCCATTAAAAAAATTTTAAATGCCTATTTTCATGCCTTTTCATGCTTTTTTTCAATTTTTTAATGTCTTTTTGTGAGATTTTTTGGAGCTAATTCAAAGCAAACCCCCGCCCCACGAAAAGCCATCCCCGCTCACGGGGCTCGAATCCTTTTTTAAATGCTCTTTTTCAGTTTTGTTTGAATTATTATGCCATTGCTCTCCGTCATCGTGCCATTTTGTTTATTTTTCTACACTAAATTTTGGTGGATTGTCTGTTTGTATTTTGTTTGGTTTCTTTACGACTTTGACACGCCGAGAAGAGGCTCAAGAAATTGGGTGCTTTTTAAATTCGCATTTATTAAAAAATAATTATATTTTTAATTAATTTCCAGCTATGGTACAAAAATTCATTCATATGGAAGCATTTTGCTGATTATTTTCCAATCAAACTAATCAAAACAGCTGACCTTCCACCGATCAATAATTACATATTAGGGCACGATTTAATTACATAATTACGACTGTCAATTAATGCATTTTTTTAATAATGAAAAAACGCATAAGACATTCTAACTTTTTTCAAAAATCCTCTATTTGAAATACATCCGAAAAGCATAAAGCATAAAGACTGAAAATTTACTAAAAAACTAGGGGATTTTTGCTTTTAAAAATTTATTAAATTTTCAATCCAAATTTATTTTATTATTTCATTTTCTCAAAAGTAAAAAAAAAACTTATTTTATTTTGGCATTTTTTGCAGATGCCATCCTCACGGTGTGTTCAGTGTCGCTGCGTTTTATCAACTTTTGAGATATTTTTCCGATTTTAATTTTTTCAAAATAAAAATACTTTTTCATTTTCAAAACGCTTTTAATTGGGGCTTTAAAGAAAATACAGTCGAAAACCAACAGCTATGACAAGGAATGAACTTGCATGATTGCGCAGAATAAGGTACTTTTTGAGTTATTAGCAACTATTTTCTAGGTTTTTATTTTTAGAGCCAAAAAGCCAAAAAATTTTAAAAACCTATTGACCCATTTTGGCTTTTTGTCCAAAATAATTAACAAAAATGCATAAAAGCGAAATATACACCCCTAAGAATTTGTCAAAAAATGCACATGCACACCTAAGAATCGAGCTCAAAAATTTCTGAAATTGCACCCCTAATAAACGAAAAATTTTCTCAAAATTCATCTCCAAAATTTATTTAGAACCTAAAAACTAACTATTTTAACAGTTTTTAGCAACAGTAAAACGGCTGGGAGTCCAACCCAGAGCTTAAGAGAGATGCCCATTAAGGACCAAGGAGGTAGTGCAGAGGAATGGAAGAGGGAAAGAGAAGCGGGAATTGATGGGTGAAAATCCGGGCCCTGGACTCCCAACCTCCCGGGTCCCAACCCAAATCCGTCCGCGTCCGGACCAGTCATAAATCGGCGGAGAGTGATCACTGATCAGTGCTTTATTAGAATAGCATTAAAAATAATAGTCGACAAATAATACACGAGTTGGCCAACTGATCCTCGAGTAGAGAAAATCATCAATTTAAATAGACAAATGTGAAGGGAAGAGAAAAGGGGCGGGAACAACAACAGAAAAGAAATTGGTAATGGAAATAACAGAATTATGCTTTACGCGTCCATCCTTCCACAAGTTTGTCCCCAAACTTCATCGTCTGTTCGTTTTTGATGGAGAAAATGCTGCCCGGCATTGACTCGAAACGTGCCCAAGTTCGTCACACCGCCAACATCGGATTTGCTGTGGTCGCCTCTGAACAGCTTGGCTGTTGGTGGGCTCAGAAAAACTGCTGCTTCCCGGGCGATTGGCTTGACTGGTGCTCTGAACCGGAGTTGGCCAATGTTCGCGCCTGGACTGCAGTGACGGAAGTGGCGGTGCTGGAAAGAACCTGACTGGGGAAGGATTTGGGAAATTCACAACTTGTGATTGGAATTGGCATTTTTGAGGCTTCGATGGATTCCATTCCATGTGAAACTTAGTTTTGGACACTAAGTCCATCCTCATCCGACAAAATACCCCTAACATAATGTGAACGCCGCTGTGTCGAAATCTGAACAAATTCAGGTGAAGTTACAACAGTATATTCCAAGGCTTTTTTAAGAAAATGGTTCCAAATGGTGGCCTCTGCCAATTCCAACAAATTCCCCACTAATCCGAAGATGATAATAAAGCTCTCCAAATTTGTCCGGTTCCACTTTGCTCCGACGAAATTGAGCTGAAAGAATTCGAGTAAAACAAAGTCATCCGATTGACCATGGCCGTTGCAGATTCGCAGGCGCTAAGCACAACTTCATGGCCCTCACAAATGAATTCAAAATCGCCATCGGAGTCGTGATTTTTGGCAGTTTGGTACGCCAGCAGAATCCTTGCCTGAAAGACCCCCCCCTGGACATATTTATTCACCTCTAAAATCCGTCCATTGGCACAATTTTTTCTTACTCCTTTCAATCTCGCTTGAATTGCGGCATATTCCTCCCAAAATTCAACCAAATCAACAAACTTACGTTTGTTGTCAAGAAAATGTTCAAAAGTGGCAACAACTGTCCTTCCGTTATTGTCCAAAATGTGGAGAGTTGTCTCAATGGCGAACTCTTCCATTTTTATCCGATTTTTAAGGAAACAAGACGACAATGCCGCTGCGATGCCTTTTTCAGCTAAATGAATGTCAGTTGCGGCACTGAAGGGGAATTGGAACTTGGGAAGGGTTTCAATTATCTCTGTGACCAAAATTGGCCTATGAGAAATGATTTTCTGATCCGAAGCTTTGTCGTGTTTGGCCGGCAATATGAAGAGTCCAAACTGTCCAATTGCTAAGTCCGGTGGTCGATCAATTTGAACGGTTGTGGCAGAAATCAATGCGCCAATTTGGAGTTGCTGGTGATCGCGTAACGACAATTGGTGCGGATAGAGCCGTTGACAGACCTCAAACCGGGGACCGCAAATTCAACGTAAACCAACCGGTTCCCTTGTTTGGGACTTGTTCGAATGTCGGAAATGATGCTGACGTCCTTATCCGTTCGTGACATTGTCACTTGGGCAATTGCAGTCGCTTCGGCTTCGGCGTTGATCCGTTTTGAATTTGAAATCCAATCCCATGATTCATTTAACCGCAACACTCTCCAATTAGTGACCCAAATTATGTCCCCAAGTTTCACTGCGGTGTTCGAAGACCTGGCCAACGTTTCCCAAATTTCACTTAATAAATCATTAGCCACAAAGACGAATCCCGGTCTTTCGTCTTGACCGAAAGGAATCACAATGACTCCGTCCTCCCTAATTTGGCAAACTACCATTTTCTTACCACCACCGAAATTTTCCTCTTCATCTGAATCGCGAGAATTTTTCTTTGAAAATTGCTCATTCTCGCCTTTATCCACTTCCTCATTTTCAATCTCGACTTGGTCAGAGTTTGACATTGGATTTGGGTCCATTTGGGCTTCCACACTCAGAACTGATGACCCGAGGGCCTTTTCATCTCCTTCCACTTCCATCTCTCCAGCATTCGCCTTTTCAGAAGAATCTTGAGGCCCTTTCTCGACCGATTCATCATCCTGTTGGGAAATCCCCAATTAGCGCCCCCATGGTTTCAAGCGGACTCACAATTTTGGCAACAATTTCTACATTCGTTTGGTCATTTTCGCCCGAATTTGATTGGGCAAATTCGCCTCCCTCTTTCAAAACTGTCGACCCGAGGGCCTTTTCAATGGACTCCGCTGTTATGGGCACAGACTTAAATTATTTTCATTTTTTTTTTGAATTTTCGTTCACCTCTCCGGCATTTGGGTCTTCAAGAAGACGATCAATCGAGTCAGGAGAAAGTGCCAACATAGCGCCGTTGTTTTTGGGTGAAAGTGCCAAAAGGGATTCCATCTGCTGATCAACAAGATGAGCAGTGGCAGTGCCTCCGGCGGCTCTCGAGTCCAATTCCTCATCAGAGGTCAAATCCTCGTACTGAATGGCCGCGGCCGGTGGTTCGATAGACGGGGGAGGAGCAGGAGGAAGGTCAGGACCAACTTTGTCCTTTTTCGCCTTTTTATACTTTTTGGGCATTTTGAAATGTTTGCTTAATTTAACTTACATTAGCAGTAGTTAAAAAAAATTTCAATTATAATCATTAATGCCATATAAGGCCATGAAATGAGGGAAATTGAAATTATGGATTTAAAAAATATGCTAATAATAAAAATATATAAATTAAGACGGAGAGAAGGGGAAAATGCGGAAAATGGCTTAAGTTTATTAAAAAGTGGAAGCTGAGCCATTGAATAAGAAAAATGGGAAAAAAATGTGATAATGAATTGCTTAATGAAAAGCCCTTATTTGGATATGTTTACGCATTCATTCGAACAAATTGAGCTTTTAATTCAAAATAATATTTTTATTAAATGAATTTATTTGTTAATGCGTAAATATGTTTTAATATATGACGCAGATTTATTCCCTAAATTTTTTAAAATAATAAATTCTGTGTAGTGAAACATTGATTAATAAGAATTTTTGGAGAAAAATAAAAGAGAAAATTGCGAAATAAAAACGCAAGAGAATGAAGAATTGAAAAAAAATCAAATTATTTATAAGTTAATTAGACCAAATAATGGGTGAAAAATGGGCAAATATATATGAAATGTACAATGGTGTTAGATCGTTTCCTAAAACTGCAAAAGTATCAAAAAAATATTTAATCTTTTTTAATAAAAATTTTTACGCCATTTGTTTGCCAACACTATCATCAAAATCAAGTTCAAAATAGTTTATTTTTAGAACTTGTTATGGTTGTCAGTAGGGATGTGCGAGAAATGATTTTTATCGGGAACCGAGACACCGAGAAATGACCCCGAGAAACGATACAAGAATCGAGAAATACCCCGGGAAATGATACGAGAACCGAGACCCCAAAAAACCCGAGAAATTTCTCGACTCGGGAATCGAGAACCGAGAAATCTTAATGTAATTAATTTAAATGTATTTTTTTAAGATCATAAACACATAAAAAAGGGTAGTCAAACGGAATTTTTGCGTAGGAATCTCAACATCAATGTGACGGCCTTTTTTTGCTATTAAAAACGCTTTTTGTGCACTTTTTCCAAAAAAATTTTGGGGTACATGGGGGTCCGGCGGTCTCGGTAGGCCAGGGTTCGGATCAAAAATTCTTCAAAATAAGAATATCAAGATCAAAAATAAGATTTTAGGGTAAAAAATAAGAGCATTTCGCAAAATTGCTTCAAATCAGTTATTTTTACAATTTAATCGATCAAAATATATCAAAAATTATATTTTTTGTCTCCCATTATCAATTTTAATAATTTTGGGGAGCAAATAAGCAAATCATAATTTTCAGTGCATTCGGGATCGAAAAAATCAAATTTATAACAATTTTTTGCAGCGTGCTTTTTCCAAAAATTTTGAGGAATGGGCGAGGGGAGAGGGTCCGCCGGTGCCATTTTTGTAATTTCTTTCTGATTTGTTAACAGATTTTCACCAATAAATGATCAATTTTTGCGATTTTGAGACAATTGGCGACCATTTTTACATTCAAAAAGCTTTTTTTGTGGCATTTTTTCAAAAAACTTTCTTTTTTTAGGCGGGGGAGTCCGGGGGTGCCGGTAGGCGCCGCTGGGAAAAATTTTGTAATTTTTAATGCGACTTGATAACAGATTTTTACCAAAAAAGGCCAATTTTTGCATAGCAAATTTTAGGTCAACTTTTGAAATAAAGGGGGAATTTTCTGGCCAAGTCGGCGCCGATAGGCGCCGACGAGAAAATTATTTTGGAATTTTTCATGAATTTTGTTAAGAAAATATATTCAAAATTCAATAATTTTTCCTCTTTTCTCCCTTTGACTGCGAAATGGTCATCCTTAACAGTGTAAAAATTTCTCGGTTTCCGAGACTAAAAACCCGAGAATGCTTTTTGAGCCCCTTTCTTCATAGCATATGCGCAGAAAAAATATGCAAAATCATACAATTTATACTTATTATGATTGCAAAAATGTTGCATTTACTTTTTAAATTTCTATTTCTAATATTAAATTTTTATTATATCCACACGTGCATACATACATATGATTACAATGTATTGATTGATATTAATTGAAAAAATCAAAAAAAAAGAAAAAAAAGAGAATTTTTATTAATGGAGGATCAATTAAACAGATGCTAAATTCGCGCATAAAATTTTATTTTTGCAATTCATTGGGCGCTAGCATTTATATGTGTGTAATACTTAAAACCAGGGATGGGATCGCCCAATGTCGGTTTCCAAGGACGGGTATGCCGATTTGCAAGGACATAGTGGGGAAAATTCATGAAATTCAAGGACATTTAAAATTTTTATTATATGCAATGAAAATGGTTAATATTTATTCAAATGGCTTGTATTTTTCACCGGAATGGATTTTTTCCAATATTTTTTTGTTTTCATTTATCATTTTCCTCATTTCCGCGCACGTGAGATCAAAGTTCACCTGCACCAGTAGCAACGCTTTGACTGATTCAACTTCCAATAGATTTCTTTCTTTGGTCCATTGACTGCTTGCCAGTGAAAAAACTCGTTCCACGAATGCGTTGGATGTCGGAATCTTTAAAACAAAATTAATTTTAAAATTTGAAAATTGAGCACCTCATATTGGTCACAAATTTCATGAAATTCGGTGTGTCTTTGCGTTGATCCTTTGAAATATGAAGTTAATTTGTAAACGACGGACTCAATGTCAAATTGCAATTGTTCGGCACCCTTTTTTGCTGCATTATGCAAAATATGGGCTGAAATTTTTAAATAAGAAGAACAAACAATTTAAAAATAACCGGAACAGCCAATCGGAATGATATTTTGCCTCTTTGTTTTGAGTTTTGCAAAAACATTGTTCCCCGTCCTACCCTCCTGTAATTGTTGTGGCACACCAAAATTTGTCGGCGCATTGTCAGCACAAAAACTGATCAAATTCTTAAAGTCCAGCTGATGTTTTTCCATGGACGAACAAATCCAATCAAATAGTTGATCAGCAGTCTCTCCAGGCAATGAAGTCATGTCCAACAATCGGGTCCTGAGTCCTAATTTGCCATTGAAAAATCGGATCACAATCGGAACGAGTTTTTTTTTCGCCATGATTGCTTGCATCAATACAAAGCGAAAATGGTTGTTGGCCCAACTCTTCTTTGAGGACTTCCATTGAAAATGGACTCAGAACTCCTTTGTTGAAAATTCAATTAAATTTTTGGTTTTTCAAAACCTTTAATAATTGCCGCAGTTTTTTTCCGCGTCGACCCAAATCGTTTCGCAATCTCAGAATCAGAAAAAACTTCTTTATACAATGTTGACGAACAATCAGTTGACGCAAACGATTGATGATGGTTACACACATGATAAGCAAAAGTGCCTAAAAACAAATTTTTACACTAAAAAAGATTAAAAATGACCCTCAGCCGTTGCAACTCGACGATCAATTGAGTTAAGTGCCAATTTTGATCGAGAAAAACTCTCAATTGTTGTGTTTTTCCGTCTTTCTTCATCCGTTTGCTTATGGACTCTGTTTTCAGTGTGCGACTTGATGGCTGAAACTCCCATTGATTCGACATTGAAGTCCTTTTGACAAAAGGAACAATAAAAAAGGCCATTCCCTTTCCGGCTTCTTTTTACAAAATTATATTGCTTTTCCCAATCGGGATTGAAAGAACATTTGCGCTTATTTGAAAACATTCTGAAATAAAAATGGGTATCACGAAAGATTCCTAATACCATATTAATAATAATAATAAACAATAATTCTGAACTATGAGCAAAAAAAATTGACATAATGCCATAATTTAATATCCAAATATGTTATAAAATTACCAAATTTCCTTTGATTATTTTTTCCATTTTTGAAATGCTCATTTTCAAGGACGTCCTTGCATACAAGGACATTTTTTATTTTCATGAAAGAGGGCCCAATTTCAAGGACGTTCTTGCCATTCAAGGACGGATCCCATCCCTGCTTAAAACGTTAAATCTTTTATTTATTAAAATTGGCAGGTTTTTCTAAAAGAATTTAATATAAAAAAAGGCTGTAAACATTTTTAAAATTTTATCATTTTAAAGGCAACAAATGGACACTTTTGCTCAATCACTTCTTCCAAGAAAATGTGCAATTTTGCATCTTCTAATCATTGGCATATGTATTATGTTTGTGAAAGTAATTAAAATTTTGTACAATTTTATTATGTTTAAAAGAGAAAAATAATTGGGCTACCGTATATTCTCTAATTAAGGCCCCGGGGGATTATTTTTCAACCTCTTCAGAAAGGGGGACATAATTGGAGACAGGGCTTTTAATGGAGACGGGGGGATTATTTTTCAACAGATTTTTAATTACTAGGGCCGCGCGACTTTTAGTGATGAAAAATCTAGTTAATAAAATAGTGACATAACGCCAAAATTTTTAAATTATTTTGGTGAGAAGCGTCGAAGTCTGATTTTTAATGACGCATAGTGACTTCAGAATCGAAAATTTCAATGCAGAAATGCTTTTTTGAGCTCCTTTCTTCAAAATAAAAGCAAAAAAAATTTTTTTTTTATGAAGTTTTAAATGTATGCATATTTTTAGCGCCCTTTTTGTCAATCATTAATCATTGGTGTCCCGACGAAAAAAAATGTTAAAATTTGTCGGGTATTTTTTCTAGGCTTAAAAAATGCGCTGATCACGAAGCTGAGCTCAGATTTTGAAAATCATTGATTTTTATCCAATATTTTTTGTTAACTACTTGATTTTTTCGATTTTAAATTATTTTTTTTTTAATTTAGCAATTTTTGGCATTTTGCCGTTTTGGTGCCTTTTTTGCCGTTTTTACCGAAAAATTCCACTAAAAATGCCAAAAAAAATCGGGAAAATACACTCCTAAGAAATGACCCGAAACAATTTCAGAAAATTTTTATGGGGTGTAAACTGTACACGTACCTAAAAAATAACCGCAGCCAAGCGGACTCGAACCCCAGACCACCGTCTCATAAGACCCCTAGGGATTAATAATTAAATTTCAAAAAATCGTAAAAAATTTAAAACTTTACTTCTCCATACATTTCAAAATCTGAGCTCAGATTCGTGATCAGCGCATTTTTTAAGCCTAGAAAAATATCCGACAAATTTTTAACATTTTTTTTCGTCGGGACACCAATTATTAATGATTGCCCCCTTTTTGATGGCTTTTTTATAACGACTAGAGCTCGGCCTGGACCTGGATCCAGGCCTGGATTTTTCCTGGACCTGTATTTTCCTGGATTTTTGTACAGGAAATCCAGGTCCAGGTCCAGGCTTTTTTCAAAATACCGAGCTCTAATAACGACATAGCACCGGGCTGGGTTACCTATGTTCGGACTTGAGTAAAGTAAGTGATTTTTACTGTATTATTTTTTCATGTTTATTAAACATTTAAATGAATTTCAATTTAGAATTAATTAAAATTAATTTTTAGTAAAAATAAGATTTAAAAAAATAATAATTCCATTTATCCCCCGGGGGGATAAATAGAGACGGGAGGATTATTTTTCAACATCCTCAGAAAGGGGGACATAATTGGAGACAGCGGGATTAATGGAGACAGGGCCTTAATTAGAGAATATACGGTAATTTAAAAGTTTTGGCTTGGCATATCCCCTTTTGGAGATAACAAAAAATCAGCACAAATGCACTTAAATGGGCCAACATTTTTTGTGGGAATGATACATATAGCACAGGGATGGCATTCCGAGGCCCCAAAAATTTTTTGGAAGTCGGAATTCCGGGTCACCCCTGGTCGTAAAATAATGCCAATTTCAGTGTGATCCCATGCATGACTTGTTCAACTCGTTCATCATTGGCCAACTGTCTGCTGCCAATGGCACTGATGGTTCCATGTCCCAACCATCAGACCCAATGACGCATAATCAAAATCGACTGGTGGAAACGAACTTTGCCAAGTTCAGCAGGGAGACAAATCAAGCAAATAATCACCGTGGCGGCACCTCAAAACAACAAACAAAATCCATGTCGTCAAAATCTGAGGAAAAAATGCCGTGGCCCTCCACTAATCAGCCGAACAGTGTGCCATTGGACATGGACAAAGTGCGACTGTTCAGCAACGCAATTGCCTTCATTGCCATGGAATTTGTTGCTTCTTCTTCAGAGAGTCGGGCGGAACTCTACACGTGCAAATGCTTATCGGATAATGAGATGGAGAAGAAAATTTTCGGCCCCAACGGCGCCATTCTTTCGCATTTAAACGCGTCGTTTTTAAATTCGGCACAAAAAAAGCGCCAATTTCTGAAACTGTTGTTTTCGTTCGGCTCAATTTTGAGCACTGAAACAGCCCAAATTAGAGGTGCAAAACAAAAAGTGAAGGTCAACGCAATTGTAAAGGCATATGAATGTGCGGGAATAAATAGGTAAAAAGCGAAACAATTAAAGTAAAATGAATTTAATAGGGGAAATTGGTACTTTTCTGTTTTGAGACCCCCCCCCTGAAATTTTCAAATAAAAAGTCATTTCTAGGGTAATTTGTGTCGCTAATTACGAAAATGACCTTTGTTTTGCAAAATTCCGAACCCCTAACCCGAATTCGGCAAAAATTCGAAAAAACATGTTTACCGGTAAAATTTTGTCAATTTATTTTGAATAGGTAAAAATGAAATGTTTTTAATTCTTTGTGTTTTTTAAATGTATATTAATCTTTATTTTCAGTTCCAATGGAATTAGGAATGGCAATTCTTTTATGAAGTGGGATCAATCGGAATGGTACATAAAAATTCTTACCCGACATTTGCGCCTATGTCCAAAATCGGGTCAAATCGCCTAAACGGCATTAAATATAAGTGATAGAAAGTGATTGTGCCTGATAATTTGATAGTTAGTAAACTTTGAAAAAATTAAATTCTTAACAACATAATTAATGGTTCAAATAAACTCGAAGACTGTGTTTTCTTAATTTTAATGCTTTTTAGGCTATCAGGGATTGAAAAAATATATGTTCGAAAACCCGGGACATACGCGCAAATGTCTGGACACGACAAAAAATAGTTAATTGACTTTTTTAAGTATTTTCAATTTTGGCATTGTGTCTGGGAAGGAAAGTCTGGCAACAGTTGATCATCAACAATCGCCGGAGGAGGGGGTGGGACGCGCAACTGCAAATCCGTGGCGTATCGCGGCCAAATTTTTTATTTTATTTTTTGCTTAATAACTAAGCATATACCTGCAAAAGAAGAAAATTTAAAAAAAAAAAGTTCGGAAAACAAAGTTTTTGAGTCCCTTCAGGCCATTATTTTTTTTAAACCTAATGCACGGGTGTGATCTGTTCTTATTACTAAGATATGTTCTGATTTCTTAAACACACTCAGCTCTTTCGTTGACTCTTCAGCAATGGAAATGCAAATTTTGAGCAAACAAAGAGAGAATTATGAAGATTTTTTCTATTTCCTGGCAAAAGTTTTGAGCAAATTTGGTGGAAAATTACAAAAAATGAGAATAGGGAACAAATCGAAATTGGCATCGATGGGGCCAACAAAATATTGGAAAGTTTGAAAAATTATGCCGAGAAAATGTTGATAAAAAAGGCTAGAGAATGGCACCCGTACTACGAGTGCCAAGCGAAGAAAAAATTGGAGCAGCAAAATTTAGAAATGGCAGCCGTCGAAATTATGTGCCCAAATTTTGTGGACAGTGCCGAAATATTTGAAATTTTAAACGGGCAAAATGAATTGTTTAAATCTGTGCCAAAAAGTGAAGGAAATGATGAAAAAGTTGACCCTAAATTGGTCAACAATTCGCAACTGTTCAATTTGTTGTATTCATTTGCGACACGAATTGAGGCGATAATTTACGGCAAAAATGCCGATGGGACAATTATTAGGGAGGAAAAAGCGGCAAAAAAAGAGAAAAAATGGAAGCAGAAAAACATGGTGAAACGCCCGTGAAGAGAATCCATGCGTTTATTGCTACCACAAAATGTTTTCACCTTCCATATCAGCAAAGATATAAGAAACTTAGGTCAAATATTTCATCCAATTAATTATTTTAATTTTTTATAAATAATTCATGCGCCTAAAAACCACAAAATAATTGGACATAAAAGCAAATAAAATATAAAAAAAATTATTATAAAAAATTTAATGAGCGAATATTAATACAATGTTTAAGCTATTAAGGGATGCATTAAATTTTTATATTAACTCTTTTATTAAAGAATGTTGATTAGTTATTTTAATTAAAAAATTATTTATACAATTTAAATTTTAGTACGTTTGACTCTTCGATTGAAATGCATCAAATTAATTCAAAAAAATTGGTAGTTGCAATAAAGAAGGAACAAAAAGATGTTAACAACATCAACCAAAGTAATAATTTGTAATAAAAAAAAGAATCAAATTCATTTAAATGTATCATTTTATAAGTTGAAAATCAAATTAAAATAATTCGATAAAAAATAAATTTTCATTTGAAAATAGAGAAAATTAATTTTAAACGATGAGAATTTTAGATACTTTTATTTTGCTGAAAGAGCTAAATGCGCAACAATTTTCAATTTATGAATCAACAAAATTGATCAGAAAACTTTATTGTCGGGCCCAGCAGAATTGCGCAACAAAATATTTCACTGATTTAAAAATGCTTTCAATTCTTCAAAATTTATTCGACCAAATTCACAATGAGCACAAAGGTCTCAAATTCAAAGTCAATTTTTGGGAATGCTTGTTTGCACGATTTGCCAAAAGAATTTCCTCAAAACTTGCCAAAATGCTCCACGAAAATGGGATTAAGCCGGAAGAGCATTTGCTATCGAAAGCTTTGGAGAATCAAAAAGAAATATTTGAAAATACTTTTGTTGCCGACCATTGCAAAGCATTGCAAGAGTTTTATTTTCTATAAATAAATTTAAAAATAAATATTATATTTAAAATCTGAGAATTCTAAGTTTTGAATTTAAGAAAGAACTCAGAAGACGAAATAATCGGTCAATTGAATACCATTCGATATGATTTGGTTATTAATTTTGAATACAATGCGCGAAAAGGTGGTTAATGTAAAATATTAATTGATATTTTAAACAGTGAGTAATTAAATTCGTTTATTTAATTAATTACGATTAAATAAGTTTTTAAAAAATATTATTTTTTATTAAGATTTATATGAAAGAGCAGACGATTTGTTAAAACTATTGTCCGAGATTAACATAAATGAAAATGATGATGAGAAAAATGCCATGGAACAACAATTATTTTTGGAACTGTTAAACAAATTAATTCTTTTGGACAACGCAAATGGCCAAATGCTAAGGGAAAGAAAAAGCGAATTGGACAAATTGCTGGACATTAGCCAGCTAATTGAGAAGACAAAAAAGGATTTAATTAAAGCAAAAAAAGCAATGTTTAAAAAGCTAAATGAAATTGCCAAATTGGAAATTGAAAGACAAAAGCAAGCGGAGAGTGCCAAGAAAAGCATGGCAAAATTGGGACCCATTTTGGAGAAAGTGAAAAAGCATTATGAAATTGCTTCGATATCGTCCCAAATAGGGACAAGTTCGACAAGACTATCCCCATTTTCTTCACCAAAATGTTGAAACTAAAAAGTTGTATGTTTGTTTTTTGTTATCAGTTTTCTTTGTACTTGAAAAAAAAGCTTTTTAAATTTAAAGCAGGTCTCCAAGATCTGAGTCTTTAGCTTCATTTTGTGGTTTTTTGATAAGTCAATGAGGCTAAATTTTTAAAATTAGGCTTTTTTGAGAAATTTTGAGGATTTTTGAGACTTTTGGGGAAATCGTCAGAATCTGTTAAATTTAAAAAACCAGAAAATAACCAATTTTACATAAGCATGAAAATTACGTGTCCTTGAGAAATACAAAAAAAAAAAAAAAGAATAATACGCGAATTTTCGATAGGTTTGAGAACCCGTCAAATGAGCATAGCCCCGAAAATTGTCTTAATGATTCATTGGCCATAGCCAAGCCGAAAGGAAGCTTATCTTTTTTTAGGTGATAAAACATAATAACTTGCACAAATCCTCAAATGCTGGGTCCTTGAATGCCAAAGCCAGGTCCAGGCGTTATAACCGCTTTTTAAAATGTGTGCTCATTCATTCACCAGCAGTAGGGCATAGGATTATATGGGAATCCATATCTTTTTATGTTTTTAGCTTGGTTTGAAGCTTCTAGGATGAATTTATATATCCATTTTTTCATATTTCGCGATTTATCTCCAATTGGCATTTTTCCAAAAAACCACTATTATAACGGCCCCCATCAGCTAAATTGGCCTTTTTGACCCCAAAGACCGAAAATTCAAAAAATATTTTTGTAGCAAAATCTTCTCGAGAATATTGAATAAATTAAATTAAAAATTGATAAATTTATGTCAATAATAAAATTTAAAAAAAAGCGAAAATTTCGCTTTTCAGGTTGATTTTTCAGAAAAAATTTGTCCATTTTCAACGTTTACTTTACATTTAGCGAATTAGGCCTAGTCTAAGCCTTTGTACGAGTTGTCATCACACCACACCACCCCCTGTCTGGTCTTGTCCACCCAATGCAGAGCAAAGAAAAGTGCAAAGACTGAGTAAAGTGTGCATACCTGAACAGGGGGGGGGTGTCAATGAAGGGGTCTTATGACCATGCCCAGGTTCTTGTAAAATCAAATGCTAGAACTTTCAAAAATTAAATTAAATATTTCAATTCTCAAATATTTGCCTAGCGAAGACCTTTTTTTTTTTTGCTTTTCAAAACAGTTTTTTTGCGGTGCGCTTTTTCCAAAAAATTTTTGGAGACCACAGGAGGTCCGGCGGTGCCGATAGGCGCCGCCGGGGAAATTTTGAAAATTTGAGTGTGATTTGCTAACAGATTTTCACTAAACAGTGCTATTTTAGCGTTAAGTCAATTTTTTTAGGAAAAATTAAGGCTTTTTATAGGCGACGTAAGGGAAATTTTGAATTCTTTTATCCCCTCTCCTCTTACGATCGAGAATTTTTCTCACAAATCAGGATTAGTCGATCGTAAAAATATTGAATTTTTAATGAAATTTGTTAAGAAATAAGGCAGTTTTTCGAATTGACTATGAAAAAATTTATTAACGATCGACTTTTTCGCTGACTTTTTTTTTCTCTCACTCCTTTTTCTTCTTCTCCCTCTTCCTCCCTTCACCCCCGCCCCCCAACTTTCCTTCCCCACCCCACCTCGTACGATCGACTGTCTCGAACCCTTACGATCGACTAAGAGACCCCCCCCCGTGTTCAGGTATGAAAGTGTGACTCAAATTTTTGATGTTCAAGTGGTTGGTGAAACAACAAGAGAGAATGTTCTTTTTGGCTTTTTTTGATGGGCGATAATTTCATGGGGAAAACATAAAATCATGGAAATGGAAGTCAACAGCGGAAAGGGATGCTAATAAGCAAAAAAAACGAAAGGAGGAGAAAACAAACAACGGAAGGCATTTATGGTCAAGCATCAATCAACAAAATGAAATGTTTTATTTGCCCGCACCGACCATCACATTACGGCCGCCACTCCGATTCTTCGACTCGTTCTGCAATTCGAGTTTTGCGGCTTTCGCTGGCTTAAAAAGATAGTTTCAATTTTCACACATTAAAATGGGTTAGGGGCGTGTTCGTACAAGCAAGTTGTTGGCTATAACATTTTTTTCTTTGCCAACCAAATCCAACAATCTTGGTATCATTCGATAGCCCTAAAATTCCTCTATTCACCTGCAAATTTTGAGAAATTTCGTTAAGGTTCAAAAAAGTTACGGCAAAAAATGTTCGTTCGAACAACCAGTTTTTTTAACTCTTCGGACCATAACTTTTTTTAATCTGAAATTTTGCAGGCTAATAGAGGACACACTTAGGGCTGCCGAATGATAACAAGACTGACGGATTTTGTTGGTAAAGAAAAAAAAGTTATAGCCAACAATTTATGCTCGTAGAAAACGGCCTGGTCCGAGTAAAACCTTCCACTTCACTCACTTCGGTGGCGAATAAATCGGTGCTGCGGTACCTGGCCAATTCCTTGGCAATTTGTGGCATCACCTCCAATTGAGTGCTGTACTTACAATCTGAAAAAAGCGTATTTTCGTTTAAAAATACATAAAAAAATTCAAACGCCAGAGACATTTCAAAAAGGCGAGGAATTTCTCGAGACCAAAAGTGTGTCCGCGCTTAACGTCCTGCAAAGTGGCTTCTTGGAAATCGTTGTACAGCTTCGGGCGCAACTTCTTCTCAAGCCCATAGCTGTAGAAACGGAAAAGCGATTCAATGCCATACCGAAGGCTAAAGGGATGGATGAATGAATGGGAGGTAAAGCATTTAGAAGACGCCTTTTTGAATTCGTTTACCCATGGTCAGCGTCTTCCAGTGCAAATTTACGGAACTCGTTGTACATTGACCTGTTGAAATTGTCCCGCAAAAACAGAGACCAAAACCGATAGAGCGTATGCATCTGAATTGGAAAATTTTAAAAAATTTGTATTATTTTCTTATCATTTCAATAAACTTTGCAAAGAATTTTCCTGGCGGCGCCCATCGGCACCGTCGGACCCCACTTTGCCATTATTTTTTGAAAAAATAGACTCGTAAAAGGGCAAATGTCATTTGTTAGCCTAAAACCAGTACAGATTCCTGTTTTTCTCCCGGCGCTGAAAATTTTGAAAAATAACACTGGGTAAAATATTTTTGGCCCGAATGGCAAGGCCTTTGGATTCCACCCCCCCCCCTAACCAGAATTTTTTTCGGGCTACTGGCCTGTTTTATTTGAATGTTAGAGATAATTTTAAAAAAATGCTTGACCTCGGGAATGTCGTAGCCAAGTGCCTCACGCTGTTTTTTGCACTGACTCCTCCAATCAGTGTACACCTGAACATGGATCGGATCATTCGGCAACCATAGAATCCGACGATTTATTAATAACTCCTGAAAAACGAACCCGCTGTTCGAACCCGTTTTCTTGAATCAATGAGAAAGAGGGATGAGGAGGAAGAACGCTGGCAATCGACGACGACGATGCCGGTGGCTTGACCGTTGTTGAGAGAGCGTCGGAGGTCGACGGATGGCTTGGTCCGGCATCTTCATTTATGGACGTGGTTTTGGAACGAACGCCGAGCACCCAGCCGACAGGCATAGCCTGAAGACACGAAAATTGGGACTTTTCTTTCCAAATGTTCTTTTCTATTTCGACCACTCCAGTGCCAAGCATCGCGCAAAATTTGGGTATTTGTAACTTTTGGACCAGTCTTTTAGGGACATGTATTCCGACATAGGGGACTCGGCATTTGGGATAAAGCGACTTTTGTTGACCCGACATTTGGGACACGACAATTGGGGATTTTAATGAAAATACTAAGTATTCAGCCGAAAATTCGACAAATTTTTATTAAAAGCTTATCCTCACCAAGAGCATTCGAGTGAAAACGAGATTGTCAAATTGGTTTGTTAAGAAATAATTTTTTGGAAATTTTTGTTAAATATTTTTTTAAATTAAAATCCCTACAATTGTCGAAAGCCTCAAATGTCGGAATCCCTAAGTGTATAGTCTCTAAAAGTCGAGTCACAAGTTGCAAATCGTCAAATGTCAGGTAGTTTTCGCCAAATGACCTGGGGTTGGCGTGTGCCGTTCTCCTTGCCCTTGTTTTGCCTGTTGTTGTTGTTCGGTTGCTGCTTCTCCCACGGGTTGAGGGGGTAAAAGCGTTTCACCGGCTTGTCATTCTCTTCGCGTTTGGCCACCGGACTTTTTGGCTAAATATAATCCCGGGGAAATGAATTTCATTTAGAACAAAAAGCAACGAAACGACGAACAATGGAGGCGCTCGCAGCCGCTCGTTCCAACGCCTTTTTGGTCCACACATTGTACGCGCCCCCCTCCTCCCTCTGCGCATTTGGCTTGCCTTCGTCCGCCGAAGAGCAGCGCCCTTTTGCCATTTCATTGGCTTGGCATTGCCCACCACGTGCATCTTTCTGTAAAAAAGAAAAAGGATAAGAAGCAGAGTTTCGAAATGGTTTTTGAACAAAGGTGTCTAGGGCCATATGAATGCAAAACAGAATGCCAATGATGCATGCCCGTAACCAGGGGGAAGGGAATTTGTCCAAATTTGGCCGTTAAAGCTCTTCGGGTGCCCATCCCGAATTTTTTTTTTTGGGCTGCAAGGGTGGGAGGGACTATGGAAATGCGCGCGTTTAAATTCAATTTCAGTCCGCGGCCCACCGCCGCGAATACCTCCATTTACGGGAGCAGCTCGTTTCCCTCCCGCCATTTCCCTCTCCCCCCCCCCCGCATCGTTTCCCCCGAGAAATTTTTTAAAATTTTTTTTTGCTAACTTAGAAAATTTTCAAGAAATTTTTATGGTGAATTACTAAGATTTTTCAAAAAAATTTCCAAAAAATCGCTGGAAACCATCTCTCTTTTTTATCACTCGTTCCTCTCTCCTTTTGCTATACTATTCTCCCGTTCACTCTTTCTTCGTTTTTCCGTCATTAATTCTCCCAATTTACTCCATCTCTCTCTATCTCCCATTTTCTCTCTCTGTCGATTTCCCCCTCTCTAATCCACTGTTAATTTTTCATCTCCGATCACTTCTGATCATCAACCAATCATATCCATAGTGCACCCTCACAAAGGCTTTGCCAATGCATTTTCTTTTGCTATTTTGCTTTGCCCACCAGCGCCTGTTGCTGCGCTTTGCTCGACCACAGCTCCTGCTCATATCTTCTCAGCGTGTGCTCCATCTCCTTGTTGATTTTGTCCTCCATTTTCCGCACGTCCGTCCCTTTTCTGCCGGACGAAGGCGGCGTCTGGGTGACGATGATCAGTTTGTTGCACATCGCGTCATCCAAATCGTCCCAAATTTTGTCCTCACTAAAATAAGCAAAAACAAGAAATAATTGTCATGTCATAGACCCGGGAACACCCCAAAACGTCGCCGGCATAAACATCGCAAAAAATAAATAAATAAAATTGTTAAAACCTTTTTGTTGAAAACCTAGTGTTACCGAAAACAAAATTTGCTGAATTTCCAGAAAAAATAAATTTTTTATTTCGTTCAATTTTCTTAATAAAAATTTTTAGAATTAGGCTAGGTAACAAAAAATTTTTGACATATTTTTTTTATATTTTTGAAAAAAAACTGCGGCAACATTTTGTCCTGGAGATGCTTCGGCTGACGACGTTTCGGCGGCGACCTTTCATCCTGCTCCCCATATACCCATCCAAGAAAATTGCCAGAAATTGTCAGCCGATTAATTAATTGGCCAACATTTAATGACCAAATAAATGACTCGCCTCGCCTCGGCTCCACCGTCCGCGGCATTTCCAACGGATTCCATCTCCGAGTCGAACTGGAAGTCGAGTTCGCCGCCATTGGTCGTCCACTGCCTCGAATTGGCGAAGTTGCGGTTGTTGCTGCCGCGTTTGTTGCGCTTGGTGCGCACCTCCTTCCACCCCTCTTCTTGGTCCTCCCCCTTGCCCTTCTTCTGCTCCAGCAGTGTTTGCTGTTGTTGCTGTTTTGGCACCTCCGTGGCCTCCTCCTCGACAGTCGCCGTTGCCGTCGCGTTTTGGCATCTCTGCTGTTCCTCTTCTGCTGCTTCTGATGCGCGTGCCATTGTTATTGTTGTTGTGGTTTTTTCCTCCACTTCTTGCGACAACGCCGAATTTGGCTGCGTTTCTTGCTGCCGCTGCTGTTTTTCCGGTTGTTCCGTTGGCTGTTGGGGTCGTTCCGACTCTTTTTCCTCTTCCGCCTCATTCACTTCTTCTTTGTCGTGGTGGTCTTCTTTTTGTTCTACGATTTCCTTGTTGTCAGCAGCAGCAATTTCCACCGCCGCTGCACTGCTCGCCGCCGTCGTCGGAGAGTTTTCCGCTTCGGTGTGCGTCGTCGATTCCAAGAGAGGCCATTGTTGCGGATTTATGCGGGGTCGAACCTTCAAAACAATTTAAATTTTAAATAGGTAGTTGATCAAATGGGTGCACTCCTAAATCTCGCCTCTTTAATTTATTTTTAGATTTTATAACAAAAATTTTTCAATTAAAAAAATATAAGAAAACTTTTTTAACGAAAATGTCATAAAATAAAATTTAAAAAAAAGCGCTGAAAATTTTTCAAAATTTTTAATCTTGAAATTCTATTACAAAAAAATTTTCTAGGATTTTTTTCTTGAAAAATTTTTAAATTAGAAAATTGATAAAAATGCGGCCGCGAGATTTCGAACGGCAAGAGTCCGATGACGAGATTTGTCGCATCCCCGAAAAAATTCAATTAAATTGCCCGTCTCCCCCCACCGACCTCCTCTTCTGATAAAACCCTGTCAATTGTCTGTACCTTTTGGTGGTCCTCGTTCAGCTCCACTTTGTCACTGTCACACAAACTGGAGATAATGAAATTCTGGTCCAGCGTCAGTGAACGAACGCGCGGGAAGCTGGCAACCAAACCGAGCGGCAAAAAGCCGTCGATGTCCATTTTCCGGCGCAGGAAGAAGTCCTTCTGGAGGTTGTCAGCGGAGAAGTAGTACTCACTGGAAAGAACACTTTAATGTGCATGGATCAAGAATGCGCCCGTAACCAATGTGGGTTAAAACATGGTAAATTTTGATTAGCAAATTATTTGAATCGATGTTTAAAAGCTAGAAATGGATAGGAAAAATAGCATTGGGGCGCGCTTGCCCTTATTCAGGCTGAAAAAATTATAAACTCCGCAAAAAGGAGCATGCGAAGAGGGAGGTTCCGGTTGGCTTTGGACACTTCATTCCCAGCACTTTTTCAGCTTGAATAAGGGCAAGTGCGCCCCCAATGCTATTTTTCCTATCCATTTCGGCTTTTATACATCGGTTCAGACCGTTTTTAGCAATTTTGAATTTGGATTTTCAAAAAACACTCCACTAGTCCATTTTTCCGGGTTACGGGCCTGGGGCTAGCTAGATGCATGCACAAACATTTGCGAGCGCACTAAGTCCTTCAGCTTCTGTTCGTCAATGAATGGGGCGGTGGTCGTCGGACGCGTGGCGAACAGCGCATTGGACGGAAATTGAGCGGTCAGAACGACGGGAGTGAACTGAGCGGCGGCCGAAGTGGGCGGAAATTGGTCAGTGGTGGCCACGACGACGGCGCCCGGGGAAAGCGCAGTGGGAGCAGACAGTGGGAAGGAGATGAGACCGGTGGGGGACAGAAGGGAGGCGGGCGGGACGACCGACGCACTGACCACGTTGGCAGCATGCGCAGCGGTGACGGCAACAGACGGAACGATGGGTGCCGCCGAGGGATGTGCGGCGGCTGAAGCAATGACGCCAAGCGACGGGTCAAAGGGGGGAACGGCGGAAAGGGCGTAGTACTGACTGAATTTGATGTCATTTTTAGGATTAATTTCAACGACAGACAATGGTAAAGAATTGAGTCCCTAATTTTTACTTTTTAGGCTCAAAAACAGTTTTAGTAGCTGATTACAAATCTGCACTGCGACTTACTCGATTCCGATACAGAAAATCGAATTTTTTTCTAAAGATGCTTTTCCATGTGTAAAAGCTTTTACAACAAATCAGTGCTTAAATTGTTAATTGAAAAATGCGCAATTGAATTTGATTTATTTTAACGCATATTTTGGAAAAAAAGTTTCAACTTTTTGTTCGAGTTCGGGTCAGTGGTCGGAATTGGGCAAGTCCGAGTTCAGATTCGTGAACAGCATCCTCAAAACCTCCGGAATGTGATTAGCCAAAAAAAAAAGAATGAGGGACAGATTCGTTACCATAGCCCAATGACACGCATTCTTACGAATATTGGCTCTCCATTATTTCCATGTAGTCGAAGCTGTCTTCCGCGACTTCTTGCACCTGACATGAGGTGTTCCGATACATAATGAATTGATTGATGAACGGACAAAGTCCCAGTCACCTCGTCCCAGTCGGGCAACGGACCCCGGGCCCGTCGCTGTGCAACACTCAGCGGCGGCGGTGCGTTTGGGTGCTGATTCCGCTTCCATCGGTCATTGTTTCTCTGTTGGTGGTAATAATTGCTGCCGCCCGGACCCGGACGTCGGTCCCTGTCGTCTTCGCGTCCTCCGCCCGATTGACTACCGCCGCCGCCTTTCTTGTGCCAATAATCTGTGCCTCCGCCTGTTGAACGTCTCTGTCCGCCAATGCCTCCGCCGCCGCCCGACAGATAAGGCACCCGCATCATCCTTGGCCCAGCACTGCAAAATGTGAGAGGAAAAGTCAATAATGACACGTTTATAATTAGGAAAATGAAAACCAAAAACCCACAGCACCCCCCAAAAAAACAAACAAATAAACCGAATGAATCAGCTCTTTCAGAGTGAACCAGGTAGGCTCCAGTGCAAATTAATGAGTCCAATCGAATTTTATAAGTCCAATCTTCAAAAATACAAAAAACTATTCATAAATAATACTCGAAAAACCCTAAATTTTGTTTTTCTCATTGTAATTTTTTTTTGGTGTCAGTATTTGTTCGTTTCTTGTATTTAGGATTCCCTGGACTTAAGGTTTTTGTTTGATACTAAGAATGAAGGTATTGAGCAAGTAAGAAAAACAAAATATGGCCGAAGGAACTGAGGATTGTACGCCTAAAAGTCGATTGGACTCATTAAGTGCACAAAAGCCCCATATTTTAGATTTCACCCCTGCCCCCCCCCTAAAATGCCGTGCCATGTCCCCGTCTCCCCCTGCCCTTACCAATATTCCCTCGGCTGTTGTTGTTGTTGCTGCTGTGGATGTTGTTGTTGGTCCGAGCCCGTCTTTTTCCACCCTTGCGATCCCGAGTGTTGATAATAATATCCGTTTGACATTTCGTCAAAGTACCTATATAAATAGCATTTTTTTATTTAAGACATTAGCCGCTTGTTTTTCCCTATTTAAATCGATTAAACATTGAATAATGGGTTTTTAATTGTCTTTTCCAAACGGGAAATGCGTGTTGGTTAGGCATAACAGCACCATCCAATATTGAAAGGGGGGAGCGGCACAGAATGCACCATGGATTATGTGTAGAGAGTTGTTAAAGGAGGAGAGTAAACTGTGAATACACACGCGAAAAAGAGGAGAAGACGGAAGAGAGAGGACGAAGAGTGTCAATGTTAAGGGGAATGGGAAAAGAAACAGAAAAGCAAAAGAAAGGAGGAAAAGAAAAAGAGCGACGGATGGGCAGAGAGTGGTAATGTTGGGAGAAATGACTAACGTTGGAATGAGAAAAAAAGAAATGGAATTGTGAGAGAGAGCACGATGACGAGTTTATGAGAGGGAAAAGAGAGAAGAGTGGAAAATAAATTGAAAATTTTGATGTATTATTTATATTGGGGAGCACCGCTCGGGTGCTGAAGAGATGGAGGTGAAAACAGCAAATCAAAAATCATACCATATCAATACAGACACACGACAAAACCCCCTCTGATCAGCAGCAAAATCAAAATCATCCGCCACCCCAACCGAGGAAAAAGAATGCAAAATTAACGAACAAAAAGTGAATTTTGATCAGCATCAGATCAGACCCTAAAAGAGGGCGGAGGACTCTAATGAGGTTATTACATATATTAATATTACACAACAGTGCAGAAAGAAAGAAAGAATTGTGGAAAGGCAGAGGCACTCGGAAAAGAGAGAAACGACGGAAAAGGGAGGCGACGAAAGAGCACGGGGAAGAGAGAAAAAAAGAAATGGAAAAAACAATAGGAAATAGAGAAAATTAGAGAGAGAGAAAACCCATTGGTATGGGCAGGGTAGCGAATAGGAAACGGATTGCGATGAGAGATCCTTTTTAAATTGGAAGGAATGAAAACTGCAAAAAAGCATTAAAACAGTGAAAAACAGAAAACATTTTCGGGTGGGACAATCAAAGAGCTTTTTTTGCTCTTCCGACCAAAAAATGTTGTACAATAATAATTGACCTAAATTTTCGGCGCCGTAGAAAAAAAAATATGGGAAATTTTTGCCATTTGTTGGAAAAAAATATTGTGAAAATAGTGATTCAAATTTATGAAGAAAATTAAGTGGTTACGACGGGCCTGGTAAACACATAAAACAAAGCAAAAATTAGAATTAGGCAAATAAAAAACAGGGATTCTTTTTCAGAGAATGAATGATGAAGGCATTCATTTCTTCTATAATGGAAGAAATGAATCAGTGAATTTTATGAATCACCGAATTTTGCATTTTTTTTTCTTTCTGGAAAGAGATTCTTTTCCGCGTCCTTTTTTAGTAACAGAAGGAATAAGAGAGGGGATTGTCAAAATTACGAAACATGTTCTCATTACAATGTGTATTAAATGCTTGAAAACAGAAATATAACCCATAATGCCGTGCCGTGCCCCTAAAATGCCGAGCCGTCCGTAAACCCTGTCGGAATTTGGTGTCCCGACGGAAAAAGAGCTAATTTTTCTTTACACTTATTCATTCGAGAGTAAAACATGCGCTAAGCACGAACCCAAATTTGGATTTTGCAAAATCATTTATTTTATCTAGGTATAAGCATCATTTGTTGATTTTCCAAAAAAAAAACCTTTTAATTTTGTAAAGGTTTATTGGCGGTAAAAAAGCAATTTCAGACTGATGTAGAATCATAAAAAGTTTTAGAATGAGCTATTAAATGTATAGAGAAGTCTAATTTAATTTTTTACGATTTTAGAACGACTAAAGAAAATGATTTTGCAAAATCATGGGTTCGGGTTCGTGACAGTTCTTTTTACCCTAGAAAAAAGTGCAAGAAAAATTTTTACTCTTTTTTTCCGTCGGGACACCAATTCCGAAGGATTACCCCGTGTCTCTGGTCTCCGTGTGCCCCTACCAGTAGTCCCTGGACTGTTGTTGCTGCTGTTGGTCAGTGCCCGTCTCCGCCCCGTCCTCATTTGGTCCGCTCTTCGTCGTCTTTGTGTCGCAGTTTGTCCTCGGTGCCGTCGTCCTTTTCCGTGCCGTCGCCGCTTCGTCTCCTCCTCCTCCCGTGCCTTCCTCCGCTTGGCCGTCTTCCGCCGCTTCCTCCGCCCTCTCTTTTTGCGACGCCTCGTTTCTGCTGTCCCTCCGCTTTTCCGCTGTTTCGTCTTTTCTGTTAGCATTGCCTTCCTCCACCGCTCTTCCGCTTCCCTTCCTCTGCTGCTCCCTCCGTCCGCCGTACGTTTCGCCGCCGCCACGTCTTTCGCCACGCCATGCGAACTGTCGCCTCCTCGGCATTTCCCTGCTCGTGTTGAAGGGGTACGTTCCGTTTTTTTCTGGATAGCATATTTGTCCCATTTTGAAGGAACCCATTTTACCCGTTCCGCCCTCTCCATATGCATAAATCCGCAAATTATCAATAGAAGACATTTGGGGATATCAAATAATGTCAAAGTTCCAATTTAGTGGATTTTGAAAAAATAGACACTGTTAAAAGCCAAAATCGGTCAATCAGTGAAATGACGAAAATTGAAAACAGGCCCGAGACGGACACAGGATCTGTATCCATTTTACCATTTTTATTTCCCTTACAATTAGAAATTAAAATGTCCAAATGTATTTGAGGAAATATTTGGCAAAAATTGTTTACTTTTATGCACCCAAACAAGTCTATTTTAATATTGGACGCGCTTTGATGCTATTTTTTTAAAGGGGTGTGTCTTCAAAGCGGAAAAGTACCTGTTGTTGTACTCCAAGTCAATGTTGACCTTCTTCCAGTTGTTCCTTGGCACTTTTCGGTTCCCTCCACCCCTCGGCCCTTTTACTGCTGCCGCCGTTTCATGCAAATCTGGTGACAATTTGCCGTTTTCCTAAAATTAAAGTTTATAATAGAATTTTCTACCCATTTTCGGTTTTTTTTAATTGCCTGTTTTCATGCACCACCCTATCCCTGAGGCTAACAGATTTTACAGCCATAAATAATGTGGCGCTTAAAACACGGTCTATTCCAGTTTACGCGTCCAATCAATGAAACCCTCAGTTTTTTGGATCATAAACTTTTTTTGTTATTGGCCAAATCATACATTCTTGGTAGAGTAGAGCGGGACCGGGAATTTTGGGCTTAACCGGGACCTTTTCGGGTTGAAAAACCGTGAAAAAACCCGGGACAGGTCCCGGTCAAAACCGGGACCTCGGTACTCAGTTGTCCGTGTTTTGGTCCCGGTCCCGCTTTACTCTAATTCTTGGTATCAAATGAAAGCTTAAAGTCTCGGGAATTTATAAATGCAAGAACAGAGCAAATACTGGAATTATGAAAAAATTCAATGAAAAAATAGAAAATTCAAATTGATTTGTATATTGCTATATAATTTAGTTATACATAATATTCCCGAGACTTCAAGGTTTCGTTTGATGCCAAGAATGTGGGCGGTGAACAAGTAAGAAAAAAGTTATGGCCCAAGAAACTGAGGATGGACGCGTGAAATTTGAACAGAGGAGCCAACTTTAAGACCAGTTCGCGTTTTTTTGAAATGCCATTGTTTTAGCAGGTCACCACCCTACCCCACGAAATGTCCTCCTCTTCACCTGTTGAGATGTCGTTGTTTTGGTGTCCAAATTGTGCTTCTGCTGCTGCTGGTCGTCATCATTATTAGGCGCTGTTCCACTCATTTTTAAAGATTTTGAATGATTTAATTCCCTTCAACAATAATTTACTGGTTTCAGTTGAGCTTGACAATACTCAGATAAACATAAACAACAGCACTATGGGTACGCGCCAGTGTCAGACAAAATTACTCATAACGCCAAATAGCGTAATTAGCGTAATTTTTTGCGCGCTAATTCAAAATTTACAAGGTAAATGCCTTTTTTGCACTGTTTATTTTGATCAGCCATAACTAGCTTCATACCCAATAAAACTGAACAAATGGTATCTAAAAAAGTTTTTGAAAAGGAGAATCTTTTTCTAAGCAAATGCTAAGCAATTTAACTCATATGAAAAAAGTTGTGGGAATTTCAAACTTTTATCATGTTATAACTCAAGTCCTAGGCAGCTCTTTCTAACCAAAATGCTAAATTTATTCTTTTTTCTATTGATTCTAAAATGTTCAAAGTGATTTTGTATCCTTATAACCAAAATTATTAGAATTTTCAAATTTGGTGTTTTTTCATGTGTTAGAGACATGAAAATAGTACGCCAAAAGGAGAGAAAAAAGAAATGCGTTTTTATTATTATTTATAATTTTTGAATGGAAGTATAAACAAAAATAAAATCAGTATAGAAAAATGCAGAATTTTTTTCTCTATAGTTGCAAAATTTGGTTCAAATTGTATAAGTTAAATGGAGAGAAGTAAATGTTGTTTTTACATAATTAAAATGAAGAGATAGTACGCCAAAGTGAGAGAAATTACAAAGAAAAAGAAAAACGACGAGATAGTACTAGGCTTTTCTCTGCTCAGTGGGGCGTACCATAGTGCAACAACAAGGTGCTAGGTCGTTCCACAAAAAAGCTCAGTGTGGGCGTTCCACAAAAAACTCAGTGATCGATAAAATTAAATAAATAAATTTAATTATTCAATTCACAAAATACGGTGCCGTCCGGTTAATACTAATCTACGGCGGGACGAAATCATTTTCAATTTTTGACATCACTTCTCGCCAATTTTCTCCATTTGTAGTAGACATAGCCTGACGCCATTGATACCATTTTGTAGAGCTCATCGAGCTGTACAAAAAAACCGCTGGTAACGGCAAGATAAGCTTGGGTTGGCCATCGACAGGGTCGGGGGCGAGGCTGAGGGTCCTCCGGCAGATGTGCCCGACCCATGACGGGCTCCAAGTGAATGGATCAAGAACCGGACCCGGCCTTGGAGATAGCCCTTGAAAAACTGAACAAAAAATTGTTCTTAACCGGGCCGGTCCGGGTTCCGGATCAGGCACTTTTGGTGCACCGAAAGTGGTGCGATAGGCTTCCGGAAAATGACCAATCAATCGCTGAGTTTTTTGTGGAACGCCCACACTGAGGTTTTTTGTGGAACGACTCACCACGCAACAACAATATTATTAACAAGCCTTAAAAAAGGAAATAAAAGCAAACAAATACATAATCATTAGGACTTCAAATTATATGGAAATCCATATAATTTTTTTTCATGGACTGTGGGAAGCTAAAACGAACGAAAAACATGTTTTTAGCTTGGTTTATAGCTTCTATGATGGATTTCTATCGGAACAGGACGAAATTTTAGCTTGGAAAAAAGTTATTAAGAAAAAACTTTCAAAATTTTGGTTTTTTTTGTTATTTCATGTTATACTTTTTTGGTAATTGTCTTATCGCTAAGCAATAGGGTAGAAAAAGCTTCTAAACATATAAAGCTTTCGAATGATACCAAGATTATTAGATTTGGTCAACAATGAAAAATGTTGTAGTCCAAAACTTGGGCTGGCACCGAACCGTCCCCTGCCGGATTATATCCATATTTTGGCATTATACCCATATTCTTATCAGATTTGTCGGCATCAACTAGTCTATGATTTTATGTCTATGATTTTTAAAATAATAACTTTTTTTTTAAAGTCATGTAAAACGTCTTTCTTGTGGTTTTCGAGGTCGCTGATATAAATTTGACATCCATTTTGGTCAATTTCGAACCCCGGACCCAAATTCGAACATTAAGTCAAAAATTCAAATTTTTGAATTTCGAACTTTTATTCTAAAATTGATTAAAACTAGCAAAAAAAAATCAACCACAGGCCATTGCAACAGCAAAAATGAGCCATTCTATGCATGTTCGAATATAACAGTAAAATTCGAAGAATTTGAATTTTCGACTTTTGTTCGAGTTCGGGTTCGGGGTTCGAAATTAATGAAAAGGGATACCAGATTCGTAATCAGCGCCCTTGATAACCCCCGAGTACTTTTCAGAATTGTAAAAATCGACCTTTTTTTGCCCTTTTTATGGGACCAGTAAAGTTAACCGGTTTACCGCCTATTAATTTTTGAAAAAATCAAGTACTTGATGACACCATAGCTAAAATGGCTACCCGACTTTTGGGGATTTGCAACTTGGGGACCCGACTTTTGGGGATTCCGACATTTGGAGACCCGACTTTTGGGAATCCCGACATTTGGGGACCCGACATTTAGGGACCCGACATTTGGGGAACCCGACATTTGGGGAACCCGACATTTGGGGATCCCGACATTTGGGGATCCCGACATGTTGTGGTGGTGATGTTCAAATAGTCGCAAAATTTGTTGTTGTCGGCAAAATCATCCATTTCAAAAGAGAATTAATTTGCTGTTTTATTCAAAGAATTCGAAAATGGAAAAATCTTTTAAATTTTAAATTTTTGGTTGAAAAAAATAAGTTCTTTGGGGATCCCGACATTTGGGGACCGAACGACATTTGAGCAAAAGGCACTTAGGGAAACCACCGACATTTGGCGACCCGACATTTAGGGACCCGACATTTGGGGAACCCGACATTTGGGGAACCCGACATTTGGGGATCCCGACATTTGGGGATCCCGACATTTGGGGATCCCGACATTTAGGGACCCGACATTTGGGGACCCGACTTTTGGGGACCCGACATTTGGGGATCCCGACATTTGGGGACCGAACGACATTTGAGCAAAAGGCACTTAGGGAAACCACCGACATTTGGCGACCCGACATTTAGGGACCCGACATTTGGGGATTTTAATAAAACAAAAAAAAAAATTAAATTTTAAGCCCAAAATTAGACAAAATTACGTCTGCTTTAGCCAGAGTTAATTCCTTTGCAAGAAAAAATTAAATAATATTTTAAAAATTAACTCTGTTTCCGGACTCACCGCGAGGAGGTAGCAGAATTTTGAGCCCATACTAACCACAACACAATAGACAAATCACAATACTCTTTTATGTACAGTACACCTCTACAATTTTTATTTAAAACGCCTTTCCCAAGGGCCAACGGGAACATAAATTCGTCAAGGACTTTGTCTAATTTTGGGCTTAAAAATTTAATTTTTTAATGTTTTTTTTTGTTTTATTAAAATCCCTAAATGTCGGGTCCCTAAATGTCGGGTCGCCAAATGTTTGAAAATTTGAGTGTAATTTGTTAACAGATTTTGCCGAAAAATTGTCCAAATTTTGTGATTTGGGTCATTTTAAGAAAATAAAGGATTTTAGGGTCCGGATGTGCCTATAGGCGCCGCCGGGGAAAATCTTGAAATTTGACTAATTTTTATTTGTTCAATAATGACCAAATTTTGCTTTCAAACTTTAAAATTACTAAATAATAATGAGATTATGCCCATAAAATTTCAAAATTATGAATATGTTTAAGAATCGGAACAACATTTTCCACTACCCTCAAACCAGGACATAGCCTTGCGATAGGTGCCACCAAGGAAAATTTTGAAATTTTAAGCAATTTCTTAACAGAGTTGTCCAAAATTAGTCAAATTTTAACGCTTTTTGTGTGTGTCTATGAATCAAATTATAAATTCAAAAATTTTGAATGTTTTTTTTCGAATGCTCTTTTTCAAGGACATCTTGAATTCAAGGATAAAGTGTAAATATTTTTGTCTAATAATTTAAAGGTGTGTTTTTCTAGAAATTTCAATGTTTTTTCGAAGTTAGAAGCACAGAAATGATGATTTAATATATTTTTATCTTCTCTATAATTCTATAATTAAAATGATATTTGTGTCATTTGTCCTGTTTCATTTGTCCCGTATTATTCCATTTGTCACTCCAATTGGCCTTAGTTGTCCATTTGGCTGTCCATCTCCGCCTCCTCTCCCATGTCCAAAAATGCATCCGCCTTACTGTCCATGGCGTCGTCCTCGAGCAGTTCGTCCTCTGCCAATTCGTCAATGTCCGATGCTTCCACCCCCAAGTCGTCGTCGACCGCCTCAGTGTCCAAGTTGTTTTCCTCCGCCACCACTTCCGCACTCAACTGTCCCTTCTGAGCATTTTCCGCCGCTGCCGCCTTTGGCACGGCTGCCGCTTTCACTGCTGCGATTGGTTTCGCTTCAAACCTTTGGGTTTGCGTCCTTTTTAATTCCTCAATTAATTATTAATTAATTAATTTACATCAATTAGTCCCTTTCTCTTTTCTGCTTTACCTCCTTTCGCTGCTCCTTTCAGCGCCGCTTTTCCTTTTGCGGGCGCTGAAACTGCACCTTGAAAAGCATATTCCCATTAATATTTATTATCAATTTATTGATACCTTTCTTAGTGTCTTTCTTCACAGCCTTTGGGTTGGCTAAAATTTTAAAATATTTTTGAATTTTAATTAATTTGGCCACCTGTCTCAAGAATAACAAGCCATCACCAAGCAAACCATGGTCAGGAAGAGAATGGCACGCATTTTAAAGGATTGGAAAATGTAATTAGGTAATTAAATTAAAAAATAATTTCGAATATAATTTTCACTTGACTTTCTTTGGCTTTTATATTCCTCCAAAAAGCATTTATTTGTTTTTGAAATGGAAGTGTTTTTGCCAAAGTTTGAGCCCGGAAATGATGCCAATGCCAACCATTTTTTATTGATTTATCTATGACTTTTTGTTCGTTTCCTTCCTGCGATTTTAATATTCCCAAAAGTCGGGTCCCCAAATGTCGGGTCACCAAGTTGCAAATCCCCAAAAGTCGCACCACGAGCTAAAATCAATGATTTCGCCAAATCCAAGCGCTAATAATCATGTTCTTTTATTTATTCGATATTACATACGACTAATATTGAGAAATTAAGAAAAACCAACCGAGTCTGATAAGTTGGGCGATTTTTCAATTCCCTAGCTCTTCTCAACAATTATGAAAATTTTTGCCGGATTTAAATTGCCTTTTCACCGATCGGGGACCAGGTCGTTTTGGCGCCGACGTTTTGGCGCCGACGATTTGGCGCCGACGTTTTGGCGCCGACCTTTTGGCGCCAGGGTCGTTTTGGCGCCGACGTTTTGGCGCCAAGCCAAAAATGAAAAAAAGGCAGGAAGAAATTGTAAAAATTATAAAAAAATGAAATTTTTCGTTAAATATAATAAATTTAACAAAATGAAGAAATGGAAACAAAAAATGAAATTTTTCGTTAAATATAATAAATTTAACAAAATGAAGAAATGGAAACAAAAAATGAAATTTTTCGTTAAATATAATAAACTTAACAAAATGAAGAAATGGAAACAATTTACGGGTTCATATGATAATTGCGCGAAATTCCACGGAGAAATTCTAAAATAATATGAAAATTTGGATTTATGTGGTAATTGTGATCATTTTCATTGTTCGGGTTCACCGGGATGTAATTCTGCACCAAATTGAAGAGGCGCTCATCAGCCGCTTGGTATTTCTTAGCTTTCCGCGGTGGCTCAAGTCCAGCAAGAAATGACGCATACTTCCCATCGGTGCCCTTCTGCTCACGGCGGAGAACGTCAATGAAGTGCCAGATCGATGGATGACGGCAGTTGAAGGCGCCTTGAAGACGGTGATGTTCTGCCTCTGCGTGGTTGTTCGTCCTTTCTTCCCCGTTCAGTGTGCGAGTGTAGACGTTCCACTGCTCTGGTGGGAAGAGTGGTTGAGACCAAGTTCCATTTGGCCGGGGTTGTCCAATGTAATTGTTGAGCAACCTAAAAATTGCACAGAAATTGAATTTTTTATTCGAATTTCGGCTCCGGGTTCCGAATTGGTCGAAATGGATGCCTGGTTCGTGAGCAGCGACCCTGAAAACCATTGGAAGCATGTTTTCATGACTTTTGAAAACAAAAAAATTTTCTTCAAAAAGGGGGGCAACCAACAACCATCGGCAGTATTACCTTCGCGAAAAATACGTTTTTTTGTTGTTTTACAAAATTTTTCGAAAATTTTTAAATTTGGGTGTTTTTCTTTTTTTTATTATGGCTTGGCGCCAAAACGTCGGCGCCAAAACGACCCTGGCGCCAAAACGTCGGCGCCAAAACGTCGGCGCCAAAACGATACGGACCCACCGATCGAACCTTTATTTTTCGGCATTTTCTTTGCTCAATTTCAAATTTTCCCTAAAAAAAATTGGCAAATTAAACTGCTAATGGGGGGGGGGGAGGCGTTCTGCTTGATTTGACAAACAAAAATCACAGCGCTGAATATGAAGAAAGGGAGATGAAAGACAGTGAGAGAGAAAACAAAAAAGAAAAAAAGTAGACCGAAAATCAGGGTTGCCAGATTAAAATTTTAAAAAGAAGTTGATTTTTTTGCGGCGCTTTTCCCAAAAAACTTTTGGGGTAAAGGGGGGGGGTGTGATCAGACTAGTGCTGGGAATTAAAGTCATGTGCGGATTTTTGTAAAAGTTTTCTGATGTATGAAATTTTATGAATTTAGCAGGCAGAAATAGCCCTTAATTAACTATATTTATATGAAAAATAGTCATTATAACAACTATGTATGAAATTAGCCGAGGGAAAAATTAAGGATTTTGACCATATTTTTAGCATATTTTCATTAAAAAATTCTTTAAATTGCCAAACATTATGCCGATTTATCAAAATTTAAATGAGGATTTTCCCCAAAAGCCTCAAAAATCCTCAAAATTTCTCAAAAAGCCACAAAAATCCTCAAATCCTCATTTTCCAAAAAAATCCTCATTGACCTATCAAAAAGCCACAAAATGAGGATAAATCCTCAGATCTGGCAACCCTGGCGAAAATATATAGAAAAGGAGAAAAAAGAAAACGGAGATATAAAGAATAGAGGAAAAAATGATAAAAAGAGCAAGCAAAGGAGAGAGAGAAAGGGGAAGGGTGATTGAATGAGTGAGAAAAGATAGAGCGGATCAAGCTCAGTATAGGGACTGTGTTATATAACCCGTTTGATCAAAAAAAAACGAGAGATGAACCAATAAATAGAGAGTGCGAAGAAAAAAAAATCTCTTTTTGGCTTACTATTTCTTTGTCTCTGTTAATAGAGAAATACAGAATTTACTTCTCTCAATAAAACTTTTTCTATCAACACAATGACAATAAATTTTGCAAACCAATTGATAAAAAATTACGAACATAACCTAGAAGGATTTGCTTACAAAAGGGATCTCCTCATCATTAGCTTTACCAAGATTGTCCAATTTCGCTGGGAAAAATCTTCAAAAAATTTAATAAATAAAAAATCTGCATGTTGCGCAACGGACTCGAAGCTCCGCCCTTTGTCCCTTTATCTATCAATTCAGCCAAAAACCGACATTTTGCGGCCCAAGCCAAAATTGAATTTTTGAGACCTATGAAACGCCACATATTTTTTCAATTTAATTATACAAAAAATTAATTAATTTAAACATTTCAACCAATTATTTTTGAATAAATGAATTCTTTTATTAAATTTTTTAATTACATAAATATACAAAAAAAAACTAACAGTTATTTCCCAGGAAAAAATAATGAATGCAATGTAAATTTAAATAAAAATTTTAAATAAATGAATCCCTCACAAAAAAGAAAGAAAAATTGTCAGGGTTGTTCTTTGGTCGGATCATGTTTAGTTTAGGTGACTCGGATCTTTGCGCAGACGGCAGGCGTCAAATTTCTGGAAAGAATTAAAATAGTAATTAGGCAATTAGTACAAATTGCGTTATGAATATGACTGTTGGGTCACTGTTGATCAGTGACATCCTATTTAACCAAATTATTAACTTAATTAGATTTTAAAATCAAATTTAATTGTTTTTTTTTACGAGGACAAACCAAAAATAATTAAAATTACACTCACTTAACGCCCGCGGCGGACGCGCATTTGCACATCGCTTTCGCGTTGGCGGTGTTCAGTCCGCTGTTGATGGCGCACCGCTTCACCTGCTGGACCAACACGTTGTCCGGCGGTAAGTTCAAGCCGCACCTGCACAAAACGACGAATGTGCGGAGAAAGGCAATGTTTTTGGGCATGGCAATTCAAAATTTGATGCGGCATTTTTTTGGGGGAAAACAGAACACAGAAGAATGCCACTGACAAAGCAAATGGAAATGCCAATGTCAGAATGTTGATTTTTGGGCTATTGTTTCTGTCTCGCTCTAGAAAAGTCTCGTCTTTTTTTTATTTCAATCAAAACGGAAATTGTTGTTCCCCACCTGAGCGACTTCTCGCAGTTGCCCGCCTTACTGCTCATGCATTTGCGTGTACAGCCGAACATTTTCTTGCCGACCGCCATCAAATCTTTCATTGCGCCTTCGATGCCCCTGCAATACTCGGATTTAAAATGGGGGCATTATTTTCGATTTTAATTTCTTGTGATCAACCTTTTACCCAACGGATCATGACGATATTATCTTATTTTATCCCATTTCTTCGGGATCAGAAAAGTATTCTGATCATTTTATCAGCATGGAATTTGTTTGTCTCATCATAATTACCCTTAACTAGTTTGGTATATGCAGAGCCCCTTCATCTGATCAATTTGATCGCTCGCCCCTCTTACATTTTCTGAGCAATCCTTTTGATATATGCCGCCCTTCCATCTGATCAGTTGCATCCCTTCCCCCGGCTTACATGCTGTTGATCATCCGGTTGATCTCACTGATCGTTGCAATTTCCAATGATTCCGGATATCGCTTCGGCACCAGCTTAGCTGTTGCCGACGATTTGGCACATCGAAAATGGGGAAAAATTTGTATTTTTATACACAAATCATTCACCCACAGCCAAACTTACGCCGTTTGGCCATACGATTGTGTGCATTTAATCGTCGATTGGAGCAGTGCCGAGTTTCTGTCCAAACAATTTCCCAATCTGTCCACGTTGCCGCCCACGCCAGACAGATGGCTCTGAACAAAATTCAGAACGATTGGACGGACAAATTCTGACAAAATGTCGGGTTCCCTAAGTGTCGGGTCCCCAAAAGTCGGGTTCCCCAAATGTCGGGTTCCCCAAATGTCGGGTCCCTAAATGTCGGGTCGGTCGCCAAATGTCGGTATGTTAATTTAAACGGAATTTAGTGCTTTGCTGTCGAAAAGTCCGGGAGCCCTACAAAATAGTTTTTCAATTTAAAAAATGTGCAATTTTTCATTAATTATTTTATTTTTTCATATTTTAAGAAAATTCAGTAAATTCTTTTTGTGAAGACACGGTTCATTGTGGACCAGGGCGAACTTCAGATGAGCTCCGCAATGGAGGCGATTAAAGCTTAAAAATTCAAAGGCAACGCCTCAGCTTGATGTGAGGCTTAATGAAGTCGCGGGTAAATAAATAATAAATAACCACTCACTTTATTTTAACAAATTTATTTATTTTTCTTTTTTAAATATTTCAAACTTTATTAGGCAAATGCATAAAATTTTTGCGTGCATTTAACGTTGAGATAAGCACAAAAACGAATTTTTAGCTTGATTTGAAGCTTCTTGGATCAATTATACAATGTCTATTTTGGACTTTTTGTACTCTATGCCTAGGCGCCTATTTTGTGCCTATTTCGCTATTTTTGGTACATATTTTGATGATTTTCGGAAAAATCCTTAACAAAAAAACGAAAAATATATCCCTAGATTATGACCCAAAAAAATTAAGACTTTTGGTAAATTTTTAAGTATTTTACTTGCCTATTTTTGTGCCTATTTAATGCATATTTTGCGTATTTCGTTGCTCAAGACAACCAAATTAACATTCTTTTTATTTTAAGGATTATTAGAGGCCTTAAATGGATTAAGAAATATTAAAGTTGACAATTATTTGATTGAACTTGAAAAGGTGTCGGAAGAATATCAAAAACAATGGAAACGCTTTGAAAACAAAAATTTAAACGAGAAAGAACAGAAGGAAATTGTGAAGGAGAATGGGAGAAGAAAATGCAAAACTGTGGAATTAATGAAAGAAATTGGATTGGGTAATTAATTAGCAAATTAATAGGACTTACTCTTTCTAGAATAAAATCCTCAAGCTGTGTGGGATTTAGAATTTTCTAAAAAAAAAGTTTACGTTTTCTGTTTTCCGTGGCGCCACTTTTGGGCATTTTCAAATAAAACGACATTTGGGGATTTTAATGAAAAAATAAAAAATATTATAAAAAATTAAGTACTCAGCCTCAAACTCGACAAATTATCTGCTTTTGCCATACTTAATTCTATTTTGTGAAAATAACAATATTTTTTAAATCAACTCTGTTTCCGGGCAACCGTGAAGAGTTAGTTAGCAGAGGGTTCCCCAAATGTCGGGTCCCTAAATGTCGGGTCGCCAAATGTCGGGTCCCCAAATGTCGGGTCACCAAGTTGCAAATCCCCAAAAGTCGCACCACGAGCTAAAATCAATGATTTCGCCAAATCCAAGCGCTAATAATCATGTTCTTTTATTTATTCGATATTACATACGACTAATATTGAGAAATTAAGAAAAACCAACCGAGTCTGATAACTTGGGCGATTTTTCAATTCCCTAGCTCTTCTCAACAATTATGAAAATTTTTGCCGGATTTAAATTGCCTTTTCACCGATCGAACCTTTATTTTTCGGCATTTTCTTTGCTCACTTTCAAATTTTCCCTAAAAAGGTGAAAAAGAGAATGGCAAGGAGAAAGAGAGAGAGTGACAGAAGAGAGAATAAAGTAAAGAAAGGAGGAAGGAAGAGAATGAAGAAAGGGAGATGAAAGACAGTGAGAGAGAAAACAAAAAAGAAAAAAAGTAGACCGAAAATCAGGGTTGCCAGATTAAAATTTTAAAAAGAAGTTGATTTTTTTGCGGCGCTTTTCCCAAAAAACTTTTGGGGTAAAGGGGGGGGGCCGGCGGCGCCTATAGGCACCGCCGGGAAAAATTTTGTAATTTTCAATGCGATTTGTTAACAGATTTTGTCCGAAAAATGACCAAATTTTGCGATTTTGAGCAAATTTTGCTTGTAAATTAAGGATTTTTACGGTCCGGCGGTGCCGATAGGCGCCGCCGAGGGAAAAATTAAGGATTTTGACCATATTTTTAGCATATTTTCATTAAAAAATTCTTTAAATTGCCAAACATTATGCCGATTTATCAAAATTTAAATGAGGATTTTCCCCAAAAGCCTCAAAAATCCTCAAAATTTCTCAAAAAGCCACAAAAATCCTCAAATCCTCATTTTCCAAAAAATCCTCATTGACCTATCAAAAAGCCACAAAATGAGGATAAATCCTCAGATCTGGCAACCCTGCCGAAAATATATAAAAAAGGAGAAAAAAGAAAACGGAGATATAAAGAATAGAGGAAAAAATGATAAAAAGAGCAAGCAAAGGAGAGAGAGAAAGGGGAAGGGTGATTGAATGAGTGAGAAAAGATAGAGAGGATCAAGCTCAGTATAGGGACTGTGTTATATAACCCGTTTGATCAAAAAAAAAACGAGAGATGAACCAATAAATAGAGAGTGCGAAGAAAAAAAATATCTTTTTGGCTTACTATTTCTTTGTCTCTGTTAATAGAGAAATACAGAATTTACTTCTCTCAATAAAACTTTTTCTATCAACACAATGACAATAAATTTTGCATACCAATTGATAAAAAATTACGAACATAACCTAAAAGGATTTGCTTACAAAAGGGATCTCCTCATCATTAGCTTTACCAAGATTGTCCAATTTCGCTGGGAAAAATCTTCAAAAAATTTAATAAATAAAAAATCTGCATGTTGCGCAACGGACTTGAAGCTCCGCCCTTTGTCCCTTTATCTATCAATTCAGCCAAAAACCGACATTTTGCGGCCCAAGCCAAAATTGAATTTTTGAGACCTATGAAACGCCACATATTTTTTCAATTTAATTATACAAAAAATTAATTAATTTAAACATTTCAACCAATTATTTTTGAATAAATGAATTCTTTTATTAAATTTTTTAATTACATAAATATACAAAAAAAAACTAACAGTTATTTCCCAGGAAAAAATAATGAATGCAATGTAAATTTAAATAAAAATTTTAAATAAATGAATCCCTCACAAAAAAGAAAGAAAAATTGTCAGGGTTGTTCTTTGGTCGGATCATGTTTAGTTTAGGTGACTCGGATCTTTGCGCAGACGGCAGGCGTCAAATTTCTGGAAAGAATTAAAATGGTAATTAGGCAATTAGTACAAATTGCGTTATGAATATGACTGTTGGGTCACTGTTGATCAGTGACATCCTATTTAACCAAATTATTAACTTAATTAGATTTTAAAATCAAATTTAATTGTTTTTTTTACGAGGACAAACCAAAAATAATTAAAATTACACTCACTTAACGCCCGCGGCGGACGCGCATTTGCACATCGCTTTCGCGTTGGCGGTGTTCAGTCCGCTGTTGATGGCGCACCGCTTCACCTGCTGGACCAACACGTTGTCCGGCGGTAAGTTCAAGCCGCACCTGCACAAAACGACGAATGTGCGGAGAAAGGCAATGTTTTTGGGCATGGCAATTCAAAATTTGATGCGGCATTTTTTGGGGGGAAAACAGAACACAGAAGAATGCCACTGACAAAGCAAATGAAAATTCCAATGTCAGAATGTTGATTTTTGGGCATTGTTTCTGTCTCGCTCTAGAAAAGTCTCGTCTTTTTTTTTGTTTTTCTTTGTCGGTCTGAACAATCAAAACGAAAATTGTTGTTCCCCACCTGAGCGACTTCTCGCAGTTGCCCGCCTTGCTGCTCATGCATTTGCGTGTACAGCCGAACATTTTCTTGCCGACCGCCATCAAATCTTTCATTGCGCCTTCGATGCCCCTGCAATACTTGGATTTAAATGAGGGCATTATTTTCGATTTTAATTTCTTGTGATCAACCTTTTACCCAACGGATCATGACGATATTATCTTATTTTATCCCATTTCTTCGGGATCAGAAAAGTATTCTGATCATTTTATCAGCATGGAATTTGTTTGTCTCATCATAATTACCCTTAACTAGTTTGGTATATGCAGAGCCCCTTCATCTGATCAATTTGATCGCTCGCCCCTCTTACATTTTATGAGCAATCCTTTTGATATATGCCGCCCTTCCATCTGATCAGTTGCATCCCTTCCCCCGGCTTACATGCTGTTGATCATCCGGTTGATCTCACTGATCGTTGCAATTTCCAATGATTCCGGATATCGCTTGGGCACCAGCTTAGCTGTTGCCGACGATTTGGCACATCGAAAATGGGGAAAAATTTGTATTTTTATACACAAATCATTCACCCACAGCTAAACTTACGCCGTTTGGCCATACGATTGTGTGCATTTAATCGTCGATTGGAGCAGTGCCGAGTTTCTGTCCAAACAATTTCCCAATCTGTCCACGTTGCCGCCCACGCCAGACAGATGGCTCTGAACAAAATTCAGAACGATTGGACGGACAAATTCTGACACTTTGGCCCCGGAATTCAAACTTGGCCTCGGTGTTTCGACTTCTGGCATTTTTGGGAATCGTTTTGTTGGTGCTCACCTTACACTGCCGCATGCACGTTTTCCACGTGTTCATGTACTTTTGGGTGCAGGGCTGTATTTTGGAGCACAGACACTGCTTCACCTTTTGTGCATTTGCCACGGAGACAAACGCCGCCGAAATGAGGGCGACCAACAGAGTACAGCAGGAGGAAGAAGAAAGCATTTTTATAATTATAATAATTACCGTTATTCTACAATTAAGGGGGAAGAGGTTCAAGTTCAAACAGTACGCGCTCAACAAATTAGCTCTGATTTGACAGTTGGCTTGGTAAAAATTTGGGGTACTTGTAGGTTTTGCTACCCCCCCCCCCCATAAAAATGTGATGGCCCCGACAATGGAAAGCACTTTTCTAGGGTAGTTTTAGGCGCTGATCTAGAATTTGAAGTCAAAACTGCAAAAACTATGCTTTTATCAATGATTTCATCTTGATTTTGTCAATAATTTTTTGAAAAAAGAAATAACGAGTTTTTCGTATATTAATCGATTCCTTTAATCGAGAGAAATTGAATGGTACTTGTTTCAGGGTTCTACGATGTTTCTATCAAAAGTTATAGCCCAGTTTAAGGCTTTTTTCGAAAAATCATTGACAAAATCACATGATGAAAATCATAGATTTTTGCAGTTTTGACTTCTGATTCTTGATCAGCGCCTAAAACTACCCTAGAAAAGTGCTTTCCATTGTCAGGCCATGACATTTTTATGGGGGGGGGGGTAGCAAAACCTACAAGTACCAAAGTTGTTTAAGAATTAGGTGGGTCTGACGGAACTCGATTGGCATAAAATGCACACTGATCATTGTTTTTCCGGACTTTGATCAGCCAGAGCAAATCATTCCATTTGGATACTTCTTCATGGATTTGAGGATCACAATACTAGGAAAGTCACATGCTTCTATCGTTGTAAAATTTCACATATATTATGTAAAAATCTGCATAAATCATTAGATCACTGTCGAGAGGATATTACTGTTCAGAAAAGGGCTAGTCAATCAGTGATCAGTAGGGCTTCCTTTTTTAAACAAATCCCTAAAATTTTTGCGCACTTAATAAGTGTAGATAAGCAAGAATTTCGGGGTTTTTAATGTGCCTATTTCAGGATTTTCGAAAAAATCCTTAACAAAAATACATTTAAAATAAAATACATCCTAAGAATTGGAAAAAATTTCTCAAAAATTAATCCCAAAAATTAATTTTTTTTCTTAATAAAAAATTTCTGGTTTAAAAATTTATCCTTATTTGAAAATTTTTTTTAATAAAATTGAAGTTTTTTGTGCCTTATGTGTTTTGCTACCTAAATAGAGTTAATAAAAATTTATTTGCCTATTTTAATGTCTATTTGAGGATTTTTGTGCCTATTTAATGCCTATTTCGCGACATTTTGTGGCTAAAAAAGGAAGCCCTAGTGATCAGTTAATCCATTTATTTTTTGCTCAATTAAACTTTATTCAAAAAGTGAAGTATGAATATTTTATTTTGTTGCCTTATTGAATCAAAATGAATTTAATGTTGAAAACAATTGGTGACATTTTTTGAAGAATGTTTGGGCCGGAGTAATTCAATTAATAATAAATAAACCGGATTTTGAATGGGTCGCGACGAAAAATGCGCCCCAAAATGGCAAATGTTGTCAAAATAAATAAACCATTTGTGTAATGTTGTTTGTCGAACGAACAACTAAATGGGTTAGACAAAACATTTTATTTAAAATTTCAAAAATGGAGAATGACGTTTTCTGGCGACACAAAAAGGCAAAAGCAAAAGGAATTATTTAAATTATAATAATAAGTAGTCAAATTTTATCTCGAATTTGAATTTATATTAACTTATATATCAATTATATTCCCTTCATAAAACAAAAATTGCTAAAAATGTAAATGCATCAAACATTAAAAAATATTTCTAATTGGTCCAAGGAATTAGAGCCTGGACCGTACCGGGGCCCTGCCGGTAAATTTCCAGCACTCTTGGCAGCGTTTTTTCGAGAAAAACGGGAGGAACCGAAAAACGGAATTCCCGGTCTCAGGATCCCGCCTCGGACCCGGCAATTTTCAAAATTCCGGGCTCTAAAAAACCATCATTTGGGGTCAAAAATCATCATTTTGGAAAATTTTTTTAAAATGAAACTATGGCGCGTTTTTTCCAGAAAACTATTTGAATAATGATCAGACGGTGCCGGTAGGCGCCGCCGGGAAAAATTTTTCGAAACTGAATGCAATTTATTAGCAGAGTCATCAAAAATGACAAATTTTTGCGATTTTTAGCCAATTTTTTAAGGAAAAAAAACTTTTTGGGGTCCGGCGGTGTCGCTAGGCTAAAGATGGCCATTTTTGAAGGTTTTTATAAAAATCAGTATAAATTGGAAAATTATGAAAATTTTGGGCTTTGAAGTCATAAATATACTGAAAAATGGAGAAACGAATTAGTTAAAAGCACCATAAGTAGGGCTGGGATTTTTATGTTTTTACATATTTTTTCTGCGGCTTAGTTATGGCGAGAGAAGCCCAAAAATAACATTTTCTCCGAACAATTTTCGAATTAGAGCGACTTATAAAAACATAAAAACACATATTTTGGCGTTTTCGCACATAAAAACATATCGCACATATTTCGGAGTTTCGCACATATTTTGCACATATTTTGGCATTTTTGAAAAAAATATCTAAGAAAAGCACAAAAAATTCAAAAATGCACCCCTAAAAATCAACTTTCTTGCCATTTTTATAGGCTCTTTCAAAATTTTCTTTATTTATTTCGTGTACCGAAAATCGAATTCTTCATTAATTCGTTACTGGATATCGAAGTTTCTTGCTGGCACTTACTCAACTGATGGAAAAATAATCTTTAAAAACAATTTATCAAAAAAGGACTAATTTTACCCCCAAACACCTCCAAATGTTTTTTATTTGCAATTGTGCGGGCGAAAATGAAAAGAATGAGTTTTTTGGAATTTTTATGCAAAAATACCATTGGTTTTTCCAATTTTTCGCACATATTTTTGCATTTTTTTTGGCTTATAGCACATATTTCAGCATTTTTTAGCACATATTTTATTACATATTTCAGGATTTTTAGCACATAAAAATCCCAGCCCTAAACATAAGCAATAAAAATTATGGAAGTTTTTGGTACCATTTTTACACAAAAATGGCCATTTTTGAGGATTTTTCCAAAAAATCAGCATAAATCATCATTCTCAAAAATCAGCAAATCATCATCTCAAAAAATAAATCATCATTGACACCATGAAAAGTAAAATGATGATAAATCATCCATCACATCTGGCTACCCTGGTTATAACAGATTTTTCCAATTTAATTTTTTTATTGCATATAATTTTTCCATTTAAAAAAAAATTCATTTAGAAATAAAAATTTTCGAAAATAAATGGCCACCAATCGACGTTTGAAGGAATGTGAGAATGTTTGAAAGCAGAAATTTGAAAATTTTACTTGCTTTTTTAATATATTTTCATTAATATCTTTTTCGGGTTTTTTGCCAGAAATTTAAAAAAATTAATGTAAAATGGTAAATTTTTGGCTTTTCATATTCAATGAAAAAACTGATAGCTTTAATTCAAGTGTTTTTATTTTCGCCAGAATGAATTTTTTCCAAAATTTAATTTTTTAAAAAATTGAATCATTTTGTTATCAGATTTTGTCCAAAATTGATCAAATTTTACAAAAATTGTAAACTTTTGATTTCTTTCGAGTGCTGATTTTCAAGGACATTCTTGGAAATAAGGACTCTTTCAATTTTCTAATCAGCGAGGCCCTAATCCAAGGACATCCTAGGCATCCAAGGACGAGTGCGAACCCTGCTTTATCTGATATTAAAAAAATAACAAATAAAAAATATCCTGAAATGAAGAATGACATTTGCGAGTATAAATTCGTTCATTAAAGTTGTTTTATTTCTCAAGTAAAACATATTTTATTCCGATGAGAATTGGGCCAAGGCGAAAGCCTTAGAAATCAGAAGCTTTGTCACAAAATATGAAAGGTGATTTGTAGGGTTTCAAATTATAGGGAAATCCATATAATTTTTTTTCCTGGACTGTGTGGGGCCTGAAACGCACGAAAACATGTTTTTAGCATGGTTTGAAGCTTCTAGGATGAATTCTATATCCGTATTTTCCATATTTTTCATATTTTTCCATATTTCGCGATTTATATCCATATTCCCATATTTGTCCATATTTTGGCATTATGTCCATATTTCGGCATTTTTCCAAAAAACCCCTATAGAATGGCCTCCATCAGCTAAACGGGCGCGCTCGGGGAGGTTTTTCAGATAATTTAATTCGTTTTTCATCCAAGTCTCATTTCTCTCAAGTTTGTCTCCTTCCTGTCTCTTTCTTTTGTCTCTATGCCATCCTTTCGCCAAACCTCTCTCCGCTCTACCCTTCTCTCTTTCTCTGCTCTCTCCCACTTTTTTCTCTTCTCTCTTTTCCTTTTCTTCTCTCTCTTTTCCTTTTCTTCTCTCTCTTTTCCTTTTCTTCTCTCTCTTTTCCTTTTCTTCTCTCTCTTGTTTTCTCTTTGTTTATCTTTTCCGTAACACTCTCTCTTGTATCGTTTTTTTAAAAATTAAGGTTGTTTTTAGAGTCGGGGCAGTGCCAATAGACGCCACAGGAAATTTTTTGAAAATTTCATTGTAATTTCTAAAAAATTCACAAAATTTTTTTTCAAAAATGTCGGAAATCGGAATTCCAACGTTTTAGAAATCAGAATCCGACCCCAAAATTTTTCTTCACAAAATAGGTACAGATTTAATCAATCCCGAAAATTTATGAGGAATAAACAAAAATCAAAAGAAATGAAAAAATACACAATCTTTTAAAATGCACAGCCAGTGAAGAATGGTAAACAAAAACAATAAACAAACATAAGGAAAAATTAGTAAACATTGGAAAGAATGGAAGAGAATAGATTTTTTTCAACGTTCTCCACCAATAATTTCTGACCTGCCGTCGAGAATAATCGTTCACTCTCAGCAGATGTTGCGGGGGCCGAAAAATATTTATGCGCCAAATTTGTTAAGAGCGGCCATCTGGTGGCATTTTCTCCGGTCCAAAAAGCGACGGGATCATCCAAAAGCTGTAGCTTTTTCTAAAAAAAAAACAATATGGACATAAAATTTAAATATTCTAAAATTTTTGGGTCGAGGTAGGCGAACACTTCGACTTCAGCTTTTTGCCGTGCGGTTATTTCTGCCACTGTTGGAATTGGAGAAGTCGAGTCAAAAAGTTCGGATTCGGCAGTTTGCGAATTTTCGAAATCCGCAAAAATGTCAAATACACCAACACCATCACATCGATCAGTTTCATGGCATGGTGATTCCTGCAGTTGGTTCTGAAAAACTGGCCATTTTTCATGTGAAACACAATAATATAACTTCATTCATGGCAAGCTTTTCTGCCTCGGAAATAAGCCAATTAATATAGTCGTCGTGCCGCGTTGTTTCAAGGTACGGACTCAGTTTAAACCGCGGGTCAAGCAAAGTCGCAAGGACCAGGTCATGATTGTTAAACCACGATTCTCTTTTGACATTCTGTCGTGCATCTTTTTTTTCCTCCATTCTCTTATTCAAACCGTCAATGATCGCTTTTTTGATAGAGGGAAAATCATTTTTGTCCTTTTCAAGAGCGTGTATGATCACTCGAAAAAGTGGAATAATTGTTGAAATTGTTGTACACCGCCCTTGGATTAGATTATTTGCATTGAAAATTGGAGCCAAAATCTAAAAATTTTCAATTTTATGGGTTTCAAAAGAATTTTAAACTTCTTTTATTGCCACAATGGACGACCAATCGCCGGCTGAAAAGGCTGTACGGTCCCTAAATAATTATAAGAAAATAAGAATTGAAAGAACAATATAAGTTACTTTAAAATATGAAAAATGTTCGGCAACATCTTTTCCGTAAAAAATTTTCGACTTGGAATATGGTATTTCGGCTGAAGCTCGTTGATCAATCGCTTAAAGCCAACATCTTCGACGACGGAAAATGGCTGCAAATCAACGGCGATAAACTCCATAATTCTTTTATGCACACTGCTTGCTCTTTCCCCGCCCATTTCCCATGGACTTCTTGTCCAAATTCGATCGATCTTCGGCTGTTCATCGAGCTTTTTGGCCAATGTAATCTCTTCGATTTCCTCATCGACAGTTAAATCAAGGCTCGTCGATGTCAATGCGCCTGCAGAAGACGAAAAAGCCCTAAAAGTAAAAAATGTTGTTTTGTATTATGTTCCGTGTGACCGTTTTATGCCAAAAGTCTGTTGCTGCTCTTTGGCTGCCCCCGTTTTTTCTGTAAATTCCTTGTATAATTCTGAGTGTTTGTGCTTCAAATGAGTGGCCAATGTCGTCGTTGGTGTTTTGGGCGGAAAATTCGTTTGTAGTCACAATTTTTGCAGAAAGCGATTCCGATTTCCTTTTTGAAATAATTCCATATTTTCGACATACTCCTTCTAACAACCTGTAAAAGTTAATTAAATTACTGACCATTTATCAAAATATAATTGTTCTCTAATTTTAAAACATAGAGGAAGCAGAGAAAGAGAATTATTATGGCGTTTTTCGCGTAAATTTGAATATTTTTCTGACTGGTCAAAAGTTCAATCTTTAGGGGTGTATTTTCAACTCTCGCCTCTCGTCCCAAAAAACGAGAGGCGAGAGACGAGAGGCGAGAGTACCAAAAATGGCGAGAGTTGGCGAGAGACGAGAGGCGAGAGTTGTCCCACCCCTGATATATATGTGCCAAAAAAACCCCAAAATATGTGCTAAAAACCTAAAAAAAGGCCAAAATATGTGCCAAAAATTGAAAAAAACTGCGCAAAAATAAGTGATTTTCTCAAAAAAATCTGATTTTTTACCAATTTCGCTAGCACAATGCTAACCAAAAACATTATAATGCTTTTTGGCGTAAATCGCTCTCAAAGATTTACTCATTTTTCGGAATTTTCTTCGCTAAAAATCAAATTTTACCTTAAAGTGAAAAAAGTCATGAAAAGCGTCAAAAATGCAAAAATTGAAAAAATTTTGAAAATTTTTTGGGCACTTGGCCAAGAATTTTGGTGCCAAAAAAGACATTATTGTTTAAAAAACCCAATTTTTTCAAAAAATCGCTAAAATAAGTAAACAATTATAGACTTCCTTATGAAATTTTTTTGTTTTTGTAGCAACATTATCTAAGAGAGACAATAAAATTAAGAAATAATGAAGTTGAAAATAAAAGGGTTTTTCTTTAAAAAATAAAACGGAAGATTTATTAAAATCAACCAAAAAAAAATTAATTTCCTTTCTCTCCCTCTCCCTCCTTTCTATCTCTTTCTCAATTTCTTCTCTATCTTTTCCTTTCTCTCTATCTCTCTTCCTTTCTCCCTCTCTCATTTCCCTCTCTCTTTCTCTCTCG
>CP049708.1:12065791-12194808 GCA_004148225.2 Heterodera glycines | reverse complement strand
CTCAATAATACATCGTACTACCTAGCGGGGGATGCGCCGAAGGCGCTTTCCCCGCTAGTATTATTTAAGAATTGGGGTTTTTCGGCAAAAGTAACGATTTTTAATTAAAAGCTGTTAATAAATGAATCCATTGACCCATAACCCCACAAAATTAACCTTTTGGTACCAAATGTATTAATCCCCGACCGCGCCTAGCGGAACAATCCGTCCCTCTATCTTTTCAAAAATGTTTGGGACAGTTCACTAAAAATTTGCTTATTTCTGCTTTTATTTTTTATTTTTTGCTTTAATAAGAATTTTCCTTCAAAATTTGAGCATAAAATATTTTTTATAAATTACATATATAACGAATTACTCCCGCACCCGCCCTTGACTCCCGTCAAAAATAGACTGGGTTTAGGAGAGAGTGATTTTTAAGGGATCCCGCTCCTCTCAAGGAACTTTCGACCAACCGCTCACCAAGTTTTTTTCCGAGCTATAATTTAAACTAAATTATATCAATTACAATGGCAGCATTGGTGTGGAAATTTTTTTTTTTAATATTTGCATTTTAATTACTTTTTTTGGTTAATTTTCTTTTCTCTTCCGCCCGCTTTGCTCGCCTTCTACGTCAGCTTCGTTAAAGGTGCAGCAAACGAATGCCCTCCTCTCCTTGTTGTACTGACAGAAAAAGCCGTCCTCTACACATATGTCGGTAGACCCGGGCTGACAAACGCGTCCCGCGATCAGAAAAGGGCATGCCTGGTCTACAGAATGCCATTTTTGTAATGCCAATGTCTCTCTCTCTCTGTGCCTTACCGGTGCTTCTCTTAAATGCCATTGGCACCGCCGCTGTTGGCATTTCGGTGGCCAATTCAATTCGCTTCTTTTCATCGCCGTCCTTTCGTTCCTTCCGAAATTTGTCCTCCTCTTCCTTCATCTCTTCCATTCCCAATTTGTAATCTTTCAAATGTTTCCCCCTCTTCACACAACACAACGCCCTCCCAAATGGGTCATCCCGCGCATTTAAACAAATTGAGCCGCCTAAAAATCAAATATTTACGATTATTGTTTCGACATTTGAATGAACCAACGGGGACAGACTGCCGATTTGTCTTCCTCTTCCTCCTCCTCTTCGCCCCTTTTCCTCTTGGGGTGGACTATCTCATCTTCCCTAAATTTAATTATTATTTTATAATAAATTAACAATTTTTTCGGTTCTCATCTTCCTCCTCCTCCTCGTCATTAAAAGAATTAACCTGAAACTTTTTTTTCGAATTTTTAAATAATTTTTCAAACTTTGAAGATTAAAAAAATTTTGAGATAAAATGACGCGGTGTGGTGTGAAGGGTTGGCACTGTAAATTTACCAATTCCCACCCCAATTTCCCAATGCTTTTAGCTTGGCTCTGCCGGTGCGCGTCTGCTGTGCAAGTCGCTGCAGTTAAACCACGCGCTGCGTTGGCTGGCGCTGGACCGCAACCAAATTGGGCCGGACGGCTTCGCAGAGTTGGCACGTGCATTGCGCGTCAACCTCGCGCTCGACGGCCTGCAAATGCCGTTCAGCGACGCGGCCGAGTGTGTGGTGGCTATGGCACGCGTGCCGGCCGAACGAGCGCGTTTTCAGCTTCAGGCAAGAAGCCAATGCTAATTAATAAGCCTTCTCCAAGCCTTGGTCCTTTGCCACGCAAATTATTGGCAAAAAATGCGTCCGGCAAATGAAATTCGCAAATTAGGCATTTGCCAAATTTTCCATTCAGTTTTCTTTTTTATACCCCTTCCAAGACCTACCTCACCAAATTTCCCAAAAAATTTTGCAAAATTTTTCCGAAAATCCACAAATACAGAGTTTTTCGCTTTAATTAGTTGCCGTTTTCTGATTGGTGCATGAAATTATGATGTTTCTAAAGTAATTGGCCACTTTTTGTACACACAGATGGAAGAGATTGAGCAGTGCCTGGAACGCAATCGCCAACTTCACACATTTTCTTCGTCGGTTGAACCGCCGGTGGCCGTGTGCCATTTCGTTCAGAGGACCATGCACAAATTGAATAATGTAGGAAGAATGGCCTTAATAGGGATCTCTTATGGTATCCCATCATTGCCCTCCCCCCTTCTCTGCACTTTCCCCTCGCTGTCTGCCTCTCTTTCGCGCCTTCCTTTCCTTCCATCTTCCCCTCTTTCTTTGCCGTCCCTCTCCCTTCCGCGCGCTCTCTCTGCCCATTTCATTTGATTGGGGCCTCCTTTTTCTCTCATTTTCCACTGAATTTGAATTCAATGTGCCATTCAGTTCCATTTCTTCTTCTGCCCTGTTTTCCTTTATTGTTGTTGTTGTTGTCGTCATTGGCATTTCTTCTGTTGTGTTCCTAGTCCTGTGTGTCGATGCCGTCGTTTTCGTTCGTTTTCTCGCCATTGGTTCCGCCGTTGGCTTCACCTTTTCGTGTCTTCGAATGCTGCAACAAAACCCCAAATGCGTCGCTTCGTCAGTTTCGCATTCGAATTCGCTTCTGTTGATACAGAGAAAATTTTTTTAGAAGATAAAGACTACATAGAGCCCGAACCGGAATGGGTTTCTGGTACTGAGATGTTTTTTTTTAATTAAAAACTGAAAAAATATTTAATGCAAAATTCTGAAAATTTTTAAAGATATTTCACATGTTAACATTAATGCTGGCCAAATTGTCAACATCGATAATTTGAAATTGAACAATACAGAAAATTTGGTTTGGCGCTCCATTGACAAAACAGGATTTTTGTCAGGTTGTAGTCAGCCAGCGCTTTTGTTAAAAATTATTTTGGCACTCCAAACAATGCCGACTGCGACGACGAAAACAACAGTGGTGCCAAGAGCAATGTTGGTGGACGACATGCCGACAGTGGCCGTGGCATTCTCGAGACTTTGGCTGATCAGCTCGCTGAACGAATTGAACGGTTTACTGATCTGCACAGTGAGGTGTGTTTGTGGTCCGGTCCATTACCCGATTCTTTTTTGGCTCTTTCCATACTCCCGACAATTTTAATCTCGATGGGTTCGGGGTCGTTTGAACGTTTTCCCGTTCCGGTACCGCGTATATTTACTAGGCTTAACATTTTTTCGTAAGTTTGAGACTGATTTCTGGAAACCTAAGAGAAATTACCAACTTTGAAATTTTAAGAAAAAAGCTTAGAAAGTTTTTAATAAGAAAATTACAAAAAAAATTATAGTGAATTACTAAGTTTTTTCAAGAAAATCGCTAAAAAAAATTTTCAAAAACTTTTTTTCTTGCAAAAAGTGTCTAGGTTTGGAAAAAATTGTTATATAAAATTTTCCGGGGGGGGGGGGACAAGCTGCTCCCGATGAAAAGACCTGTAAAATTCAGCCAATTTTAAAAACATTTTAGGGCTAGGCATCAACGGATGAATGTAAGCTTGGTGTCCATGTGGACAGACTCCTGAAGGAGGTTAAAGAGCATAAATTTTCCTAATGCTTGTCAATCGGTCATTAAGTGATGCAAAGTCGGAGTTTTTGTCAAAATGCGAACGAAACCGGGAATTAATGATCCCATGGTACCGAGAGGCGTCGCCTTGGGCAAAAAAAATGATTTAAATAATAATTTAGTAATTTTATACATAAACCCAACAAAATAATTCTTTTTCAAAATCTATAAACAATTTCTATAATGATATTGTGTATTATTCATTATTGTCCATTACTGATGGATTTTCCGGACACTTTACCTTTCTCGACAGTGCAGCAAAAGTGTGCTTTGCTAATCGCATTTTGAGTGCACACAAAATCGGCCGGGCATTCGTCTCTGACGTCGCTTTCTTTGCACGATTTTGCCCTTCCCGTGAAAGGAACGACAAATGAGCGAAAGCCGAGAGGGCACGGTTATGAAGGGAAGAAAGGGAACGGTAATTCAAATACCGTACCAAGGGGTGGAACAGAGTCACCCGAACCCCAACATTTTACTCATCCTGAATCCCGAGTCACAACCCGAAAAATTTGACCAGCACTCTCGAATACTATTTTTTCTCATCCCACGGAAACCCTGGGATGGAATCGGCGACCGACCAAAATTGAGAAAGCCGCAACAAACACTGCGCCGAAAAATGTGATCTTGACGACAGTTGTAACCGACTGGGCAATCGTCATCCGAAGAACAGAGAAAAGGCGAATCGAAACTGTCGTTGTGCAGCAGAATCGACTCACCAAATTCGCAAGCTTTGAAAGAGGGAGGGGGGGTAATTAATAAGAAAATGGGGGACAAAAACTATAAATTAATACGAAATTTAAATGGGAAGGGGGAGAAGTAAGTGCCGTTGGTTCTGCTGCTGACCAGTTGTTTCGCACTTTGTCCGGCATTCCAACTCCGTGGCGAATCGGTTGTCGCCAAACCCTTCGCATTGGGCCATCCGACCCTTCGCGCATTTCTGCCGGTCCACGTCAAAAAAGTAAAATGTTCTCAGCGGAGGTCGGTGGCACCCGGCGAGAAATGCCGAAACATCAGTCGCTAATTTCGGCTTTAATGTGCAAACGGAAACTATAACAAGAAAATGGCATGGCGCCTTTCAATTGCTTAGGTTTCACTCACTTTTTGTGGGACAACAGAAGCGCATTTGTTTGCCAAAATGGGTCAATCTGTGAAATTAGCCGATGGCTTTCCCCGTCCATTGCCCACCCGTTGCTTTTACCCGACTATGTTCTCACACTTGAAGGTCGGCTTACACTCGGCGTCCAACTGACAAAGCTTTATCCTCCGATCCTGCTCGGAAACCTCGGGCTCCCCTCCGTTTGGACAATGATCTTCAAAAATGCGAATATTTGCCTCATAATTCTCCCCCATTCCCCGTAAAAAAGAGACCAATACGAAGACCATATCGTGTCGATTCGAATGCATTGTGCTCTCCAAATATTTGATGCTGAAAAGTCTCGTGCAACGAATTTTGTGCCAATTTTAAGGAAAATTGTGGAGAGGAGGAAACACCGATGGCATTGTCAGGTTCAGGAGAAATGATTTGAAAAGAAGGAGAAACGGAAGACGAGAAGAGGAACGATGGAGAGGAGGAGGAAGAAGACTCAGTTGGCATTGTCGAAGAGACCAGGCCGTACAGCAGAAGGGAAATGCAGAGAAATGGTGATGAACCCAATAAGGTGGTGAACAGTTGGCCAAGCGATTGGATAGGAAAGAAGTGGCCAAATGATTGGACAGGGAAACATTGATCCGATCGAAACACTCTTTGCCCTTTTCGGCCGACGCCGTCGTCGCCTCCGGTGGTGCCGCCGCGGCGCGAAAGAATGGGCGGCGGACCAGACAGTCCATTGACGCCACCAAAATTGCCGCCAAAGCCTCCGCCATCGCCCGCTGGCCGACAAATTGAAGAGGGACAGACGAAGGGAAGGAAAATTTTGAAAGAGCAAGACGATGACGGAAGCGACAAATGCATTAAATGTTTCATTTATTATTATGGTGCTATGTCGAAGGACAAAAAGTGCAAAATTTGCTAAATTTTTGACTAAATCAACTCATAAATTTTGTCAGACGCAACCAAATTGACCAATCTTGATATCATGATATCCCTTGAATTGCTTTATTAGCTTGCTAAATTTCAAAAAATTTTATTAAGTTTTTCAAAAGTTCTAGCCAAAAAAATGAAAAAATTGTCATAACTTTTCAAAAACATAATAAAATTTTTTGAAATTTAAAAACCTAATAAAGCAATTCAAGGGCTAACGTATGATACCAAGATTGTGCAATTTGGTTGCGTCTGAGAAAAGTTATGAGTTGATTTAGTCAAAAATTTAGCAAATTTTGCACTTTTTGTCCTTCGACTCACCAAGATTATTATTATTATTATTATAATTATTCACAATTAATCTATTCATTGATTCAAAAAAGCCAAAAATTTCAAAAAAGCAAAAATGGCGAGTCGTTTGTCCGTGCTGCTGTAACTTCAATTTGCACAAAAAAAAACAATTAATTTATGTAGGCACCAGTGATGCCAACCCAAACCCGAGACTAGAAACCCGAAGTTTTTCTCAACCCGAAACCCGAACTCGAAATTTTTCGAGTGCCCGACCCGAAACCCGAAATTTTTCTCAACCCGCGGCATAGGCAAAAAAATATGCACCGGTAAGAATGGGGATCTGAGTTTGGCATCAGCGAAATCTTTATAAAAGTTGGGTTATCGAGGAATTAAACAAAAATTCTTCAAAATCCCCACAAAAGAAACCACCTTCACCAATTTTTGAAGCAAAAAACGGGATATTTTTGGGTTATTTTTAATGTTTTAATTCATTTAAAAGAGTGTTTGTTTTTTTAATAAAAAATAAAATTTTTTAATTTAAATTAAATTATTTTTTTGTGAAAAATGTTTTAAATTAAAATAATAATTTATTTACTTTTATTAAAGAACTCCTGTAATTTTTAAATTAGAAGTAGGCACCGCCCGGGAAAATATGTAGGTCCGAGACTGGGACGTTTGCATCGTGTCGCACGCGCTTAATTACCTGAAAATGCTATTTTTAAATCATTAATTCAAATCGGTGCTAGTTTGCTTCCTGGAAACTGCCACTAAAATTGAAAAAAAAATTTATCTATTTGATAAAATTTTTATGTGAGTTGTTTGCCATCATTAAAATAATAAAATCTTAATAAAATATATTATATACATAATTTTTACGTCATTTGTTTGCCAACACTATCATCAAAATCAAGCTTAATAAAATTAAAATATTAATATATTTATTGCTACTAGAGACAGGCGCGGGTATGCGGGATTTTATTGATTTTTTGAAAATTTTTCTAAGACAGAATGCCAAATATTTTTAAATAAATTAAATAGTAAATTTAATTAAAGTTCTCATTTTTCATCGCAAATTTCATTCAAAATTTGTGAAATTTCCCGGCGGCGCCTACCGGCACCGCCGGATAGGCTTTTACTTAATAATCCTGTAGAAATTGAGTCAAAAACTGCGTAATTTGGTCAATTTTAGACAAAATTTTTTAAATTTTTTTTTTCAAAAAACTAGTAAGTTTTGTACAATTTCTGTTAATAAATTGAACTGAAATTTTTAAAAATTTCCCGGCGGCGCCTATCGGCACCATCGAACCCCTCCCCAAAGTTCACTAAATTTTCTTTGGATAAAGCGCACCGCAAAAAAAGGGTGTAACTGTCCCAAAAAAAATTCCAAAATAATATAAAATTGCATTAAATTATTTTGAAAAGCATTAAAAAAAATTTTCAAATAAATATAGAAATATACTAAAAACAGTTTGAAATCACCTTTTACATGGTTTAGAATTTTAAATTTGCCTATTAAATATTTAAAAATTTTTTATTATATTGTATATTTTTTGAAAAATTTCCGATTTCCGACGTTTTTAGGGTTGGAAATCCGATTTCCGACACTTCCGAAAATTTTTGGGGCCTCGGAATGCCATCCCTGATAAGGACCGCCGGACCCCTGTTCCTTATTTTGAAAAATTGCACCGCAAAAAAGTGGGTTTGAAAAGAAAAAAATAGTCAAATTTATGAACCGTTAATAATTTGATTTCCGATCAACTTTTTACCGTCGGACCCAATCGAAAAATCTTAGTCGACCCATCAGCCCCTTTTAATGCATCCCGCCAGCCCCTAAAAATTTATTTTTCAGCATTTTTTGATTTTTGGAAATTCTTTGAATTTAATTGAAATTTTTTCGATTTTCCAAAATCCCGCAATCCCGCACGGGATCCCGCAAATTTTAAATGCGGGATTTGCGGGATTAATCCCGCGGGATCCCGTCCCGCAAAAAATTTTGAGTTCCAGTCCCGCAGCGGGATCCGCAAATTTGAAATTTCCGGTCTCTAATTGCTACTGCATTGTATTAATAGATAGCCCCAGTAATATTGTTTTGCAACTATAAAAAAGGTTTAAATAAAGAATAATGAAATTATATTTTTTAAATATAGTCCATCATTGCTGTTATTACCATGATTAACTTGTTATGCTTGTCAGTTCATATTTTCGGTGAACTCTTTAAGAATAATGAAATTAAAAAACTATTGTATAATAATATCTTTTTAAATACGCTTTGATGGCAGTTTTTAGGAAAAGACCCATCACTAGAAACCGGAAATTTAAAAGTTGCGGATCCCGCTGCGGGATTGGAACTCAAAAATTTTTTGCGGGACGGGATCACACGGGATTAATCCCGCAAATCCCGCATTTAAAATTTGCGGGATTTTGGAAATTTCGAAAAAAAGTCAATTAAATTTCAAAAAATTTCCAAAAAAAAAACCTGACATTTTGAAAAAGAAACTTTTAGGGGCTCGCGGGATGCATTAAAAGGGGCTGATGGGTCGACTAAGGTTTTTCGAATGAATCAGATGGTAAAAAGAGATCGGGAATAAAATCTATTAAGGGTACATACATTTGAGTATTTTGTTGCTTTTCAAAATCTATTTTTTACGGCACATTTTCCAAAAAAAATTTTTGGAGCAGAGGGGGGGGGGGTCCGGCGGTGTCGAAAGGCGCTGCCGTGGGGAATTTTGAAAATTTGAGTGTGCTTTGTTAAAAGATTTTAGCAATAAAGGCAGGTTTTTGGGATTTAAGGTGTAGCCCAATATGGCGGGCCGAAGGCATCGCCAGGAAAATTTTCAGTGAAATTTGTGATGAAAAATGAGTTAAACTTTAATTGAATTTATTATAAACTTTTTCAAAAATATTGGCATTCTGTTTTGAAATTTTCAAAAAATCCTATGCGAATCCTGCGGAATCCCGCACAAAAGGGTCCCGCTGCGAATCAAAATTCTCTGCGGGACGGGATCCTGCGGGATTAATCCCGCAGATCCCACAATCCCGCATTTTCCAAAAAATGCGGGATTGCGGACTGGGATCCCGCAAAATTCCGCGCGGGATCTTGTCCCGCGCCGGTCTCCATCACCATTAAAATCTAACTTTTTTTTTGGAATTGTACTTGGAAATACTGCAAATACGGGGGGGGGGGTTGTCGTGTTTTGCAGTGTTTTCCATTTTCGTTGCGGCACGATGCTTCACTCCATTTAGGAAATCGCTTATTCGGAGTTGGCGGCATTTTTGTTGCAGATATGAACTCTATTTGTCGTTCGTTGCTCCCAAAATATTCGCATCTCAAAAACTTTCGAATTTCACTGCTAAACTCGTGGAACACTTAAAGAGCACCTTCATATTCAATTTGGTTTTGTTTCGAACATTCATTTTTTATTGTTAATCCATTCTTTAAAATAAAAACAATTCTTGAATAGTTTTGATCGATTTAAAAAGGAAATCCAAATTGACATGGCCCCACTCAAATGACTCCACAGACTGACTAAGGGCCACTGAAATGCCAGACCGAAATGTCTCGATTCGCTGTGCCTTAAGTTGTATAATTAAAAATAATAATTGTTAAATGACTAAGAAATAAAAAATGCTCAATTGGTTCCTTAATTGATAAATCACAGGGCTCTCTACTGGTGCCTTATTGAGTAATTAAAAATAAAGTAATTGAGAAATCACTTATGGGGGATATTATACAATAAAAATGCTCTATTAGTGCCCAATTGATAAGTCACTGAATAGAGGGATAATACAATAAAAATGCTCTATTAGTGCCTTAATTGATAAATCACTGAATAGAGGGATAATACAATAAAAATGCTCTATTAGTGCCTTAATTGATAAATCACTGAATAGAGGGATAATACAATAAAAATGCTCTATTAGTGCCTTAATTGATAAATCACTGAATAGAGGGATAATACAATAAAAATACTCTATTAGTGCCTTAATTGATAAATCACTGAATAGAGGGATAATACAATAAAAATGCTCTATTAGTGCCTTAATTGATAAATCACTGAATAGAGGGATAATACAATAAAAATGCTCTATTAGTGCCCAATTGATAAATCACTGAATAGAGGGATAATACAATAAAAATGCTCTATTAGTGCCCAATTGATAAATCACTGAATAGAGGGATAATACAATAAAAATGCTCTATTAGTGCCCAATTGATAAATCACTGAATAGAGGGATAATACAATAAAAATGCTCTATTAGTGCCTTAATTGATAAATCACTGAATAGAGGGATAATACAATAAAAATGCTCTATTAGTGCCTTAATTGATAAATCACTGAATAGAGGGATAATACAATAAAAATGCTCTATTAGTGCCTTAATTGATAAATCACTGAATAGAGGGATAATACAATAAAAATACTCTATTAGTGCCCAATTGATAAATCACTGAATAGAGGGATAATACAATAAAAATACTCTATTAGTGCCCAATTGATAAATCACTGAATAGAGGGATAATACAATAAAAATACTCTATTAGTGCCCAATTGATAAATCACTGAATAGAGGGATAATACAATAAAAATGCTCTATTAGTGCCTTAATTGATAAATCACTGAATAGAGGGATAATACAATAAAAATGCTCTATTAGTGCCTTAATTGATAAATCACTGAATAGAGGGATAATACAATAAAAATGCTCTATTAGTGCCTTAATTGATAAATCACTGAATAGAGGGATAATACAATAAAAATGCTCTATTAGTGCCTTAATTGATAAAGTGAACGCGACATAGGACGGCGTGGTGCGGTTGCCTGAAATTCGGGATGGTAACAATATTTTGAGGGAAAGCACGTCCGGTCTTTACTGCACCTTGGTCGTTCGCGATGATCTCCACCTTTCCGTGCTGGAAGACTCCAACACACGAATACGTCGTGCCGAGGTCAATACCAATTGCATTAGCTTTAGCTGGCATTTTTGAAAAAGCAATTTGACAATACTGAAAGAGAAGTTCAAAATAAAACAATAAAATTATTAAAAGGAGTTTTTAAAATTAAAACAAATTAATTTATGGGGCAAGGAGAAAAATGCCAACAAATTGGTCGGAAAAAGAAAAAAAGTTTTGCAATGAATGAATGATCCAACGGCAAAACCGTTAAATATAAGCACAGACAAAACATCCCCTTATGGCTCAATTCTTCTGGAAGAAGGAAGAAATAGAATTTTCTAGAACTCTCTTAGAAATAGTACAAGGAAAAGAAAAAGAGCTATGGCGTTTCGTTTTGAAATAATTCAAAGAAAGAATAAAAATAAGGAAATGAAAAAGAAAAAAAATATCTCCTAAATAATGGATTCGTAAAATTTACAATAATTAAAAAATAACAAATAAAAATTGGTTTCATAAGAAAATATGTAAAAGAAACATATTTTTTCACATTTTAAACATTTATTAATAAAATACGCCTACAACACTTGAAGCAAACATCATTAATAAGGTTATAAGTAGGGATACGATTTATAGTTTTTTCACTATTTTTTTCCTGAGCTCCCCGCAGCCTGAAATGCACAAAAAACATGTTTTTTCGACTGTTTTAAGCTACTTTTCGAGTTATTAGCAACTATTTTATAGTTTTTTATTTTTTAGCAACTAAAAAACTATAAATTTTTGAAAAAGTGCCTTAATTGATAAATCACTGAATAGAGGGATAATACAATAAAAATGCTCTATTAGTGCCTTAATTGATAAATCACTGAATAGAGGGATAATACAATAAAAATACTCTATTAGTGCCTTAATTGATAAATCACTGAATAGAGGGATAATACAATAAAAATGCTCTATTAGTGCCTTAATTGATAAATCACTGAATAGAGGGATAATACAATAAAAATACTCTATTAGTGCCTTAATTGATAAATCACTGAATAGAGGGATAATACAATAAAAAAGAAAATTTTCGATTTTACACCCCTAAATTCGGAACTTTTTAGCAACTATTTTGGGGGGGGGGTTTTAGAAACTAAAAACTAACTATTTTGGCACTTTTTAGCAACTATAAATCGTATCCCTAGTTATAAGTTGTATTCACTAAAAAATGCCAAATATGCGCTGCCAAAAATGGCTTTTAGCCCTCAAAAAATGCCAAAAATTGTGTATAAATTAAGAATTGACTTTTAAAACACCAAAACAAGGGCTAAGGAGCATTTTTTAGACAATTGCAAAAATATTGAAATTTCCAAATTTATAAATTTTATTATATGCTAAAACAAAATTACATTTTTATATACATAAATTTTTTTTCCAAAAATTCTTACAAAAATTTAAAACTTTTTTCGATTTTTATCTTCCCCAAATTTTTTTTGAAAAAGCGCGCCGAAAAAAGTGATGTGAAAAGCAAATCTGAATTTCTAATAATATTCGATCATTTGAGTCAAAAAATGATTAATTATTTGAGATAATTGAAGTAAATTTGATTTGAAAATTTTCATTAATTTAATTTTGTTTTAACTTTTGGGTTTTATTAAATAAAAGACAAAATAAAGGTACTTTTCCATTATGCTGCCACACCCCAAAATTTTAAAAAAAGAAGGGGAAAGCGCCAGTTTAGGCGCGCATTGTCTGAGTATGGGCCCCAGAAACCGGGTCCACAAAATTACAGTTGTGGTTAACGCGCAAATGGTTGTAAGTGCCGTCTGCGCCAAGCTTCAAGTGGAAATAATTCGAATCTATTGCCACACCTTTTATACCATATTGTAGCTTGCCCAGCAGTCACTCATTACGGTACTTGACTCGGCAATTCGCTCTCTCACAACGGACAATAAGGTGTTGGCGGTACGATCAGGTACCGCAACAATGAAAATTTCTCGAGTTTCACGGCAAATTCCTCCAAATACCCACTGAGGAGGAAGTACTCGTCCAACATTGTTCTTTCTAAGCATTTTCTTATACAGCATCAAAACATGTTACCATACCTTTTACTAAATAGACTTTCGTCTATTTCCACCGTCAAACCCTCTCCTCCAATTTTATGACCCTCATGATGTTGTTCAAGTAAATAATTAGCCGCAACTTCTCTCATGTAGTTAGACCAGTCTACAGTAGTTCCATGGCAGGGATGTGCCGAGCCAGAAAAAATCCGATTCCGATTAAATCGCCGATTCCGATTATGGCCAAAAATCCGATACGGTTTTAAAACCGATTACGATTATGGCCCAAAATCCGATTAATTGCGATTCCGATTACGATTCCGATTTTTTTAAAATAATTTTTTCCCAAAAATTTTATTCATAATCAAAATCATAAATTTTAAGATTGTGATGCAAAAATTAAAGTTTGTCCACATTCTGAGGCAATAAACGTTTTCTCAGATCTGTCACAATCAACCAGCGCTGGAGAAAAGCCGTTCGCTTTCAGTCGATGTAGCTGGGGCTGAGAAATATTTTTTTGATAGCTTAGATTCGGAAACGAAATGTCTTCTGCATACAGAAGCCCAACAACTGTTTTGTTTTGCAAAAACGATCAAGCATTTGGAAGGTGGATGACCAACGCACCTGATAGGAAAATTGCAACTTAGTAATAATTCATTCATGGTTCTTTTCTGCTTTAATGTCCCAACAAATTTTTTTTTCAAAATTTCGACTTTTGGTTCGAATTCGGGTCCGGGATTCAAAAATAGGTGAATTGGCTGCCATGTTCTTAAACTGACACCATTAACAACCCTTCAAAGACTTTGACATTTTTGCTAAATAACAAAAAACTTGATTATATCGGGGAGAATTAATCCGGCACTGCTTTGTGAGAAAAATTTAATTTCAGTCATTATCAGGGCGGCCAAGTTTTTATTTTCAAAATAAGGACAGATGAGGCTAAAACTAAATTGATAAATCACTGAATAGAGGGATAATACAATAAAAATGCTCTATTAGTGCCTTAATTGATAAATCACTGAATAGAGGGATAATACAATAAAAATACTCTATTAGTGCCTTAATTGATAAATCACTGAATAGAGGGATAATACAATAAAAATGCTCTATTAGTGCCTTAATTGATAAATCACTGAATAGAGGGATAATACAATAAAAATGCTCTATTAGTGCCTTAATTGATAAATCACTGAATAGAGGGATAATACAATAAAAATGCTTGTATGTGATTTGTTAACAGATTTTGTATAAAAAAGACCAAATTTAGAGATTTTAAACTAATTTTTTTAAGAAAAATTGGGATTTTGGTGTCCGGTGGCGCCGATAGGCGCCACCGGGAAAATTTTTTCAAATTAAAATGAAATTTGTTAACAGAATTTCACTAAAAAAAATGACCAATTTTGAGATTTTGAGCCCATTTTTATGAAAAAATAAGTTTTTGGGGCCCGACGGTGCCGATAGGCGCCGTCGGAGGAAAAATAAAAATTTTGACCATTTTAAAAGAGATTATTTTTACGTTTTGGGGGCATTTTGGGCATTTAAAATTAACGAATTTACACTAAAGAAAAATAAAAATGAATTTTTTTACAAAAAGGAATTAATTCAAATATTCGCTTCAATAAAAAACAATAAGTAATTAAAAAATATTAAATTTTTGCATTTTTATTTTCAAATCCATGAATAAGCACAAAGCAAGGAGGTCGTGCCAAAATAAGGACAAATCTTACAAATAAGGACACTTGGCCGCCCTGGTCATTATGTTAAAATAAGATTAAAACATTCGTTTCAGAAAACATTTTTTTCAAAATTCATTGGTATTCTCGCTAAAAAAATTCATTCAAAGGTCAATTCTTAGGGGTGTAATAATCGGATTTCAAGGCAAAATCCGATTACGATTATGATTCCGATTCGGCACATCCCTGTTCCATGGCTCATTCCGAGCTCATGTTCACAAAATTTGATTGACGTTTGCTCGTGAGCCCACCAATAAATGAAATGAACAATTGTATCAAGAGGAAGTTTGGAAGGATCGAGCCAAGTATCGGGACGCACGCCTTTTTTGGTGTTACATGCGCGGCTGTTACATCGCCATATTGGGACAGTTTTGCCGCGGTCGGAATTTGTTGCACCGCGCATATCACTTCCACAGTGACAAACTCTCTCATTGTGAAGAATATTTGTTTCTTGGAGAAATTTTGCTGCAGTCATTTCATTGGAAGTTTTTTGGTAAAGGTTTATGAAATTTTGGGCCATTTTGAATTTTTTGTGAATGGAGAAGAATACTGGAGAAAATGGCTAACTAGGTATAAAATTTGCTCTCGGGACGCTAATTTATGCAGGAAGAACGGAAAGGGCGACGACAATCCATTCGATGACATTTTAGCTCAAATTCCCGCTTTTATGCCTCCTAAATATTTTTTGCGGTGCTTTAAAGGACGATGACGATACATTCGATGACAAAAATGCTCTATTAGTGCCTTAATTGATAAATCACTGAATAGAGGGATAATACAATAAAAATGCTCTATTAGTGCCTTAATTGATAAATCACTGAATAGAGGGATAATACAATAAAAATGCTCTATTAGTGCCTTAATTGATAAATCACTGAATAGAGGGATAATACAATAAAAATACTCTATTAGTGCCTTAATTGATAAATCACTGAATAGAGGGATAATACAATAAAAATGCTCTATTAGTGCCTTAATTGATAAATCACTGAATAGAGGGATAATACAATAAAAATACTCTATTAGTGCCTTAATTGATAAATCACTGAATAGAGGGATAATACAATAAAAATACTCTATTAGTGCCTTAATTGATAAATCACTGAACTCTAGTTGGTGTGATGAGTTGTATACAAATTTCAAATTTGATTGTTTTCTCTCTCCTTCTCCCCTCTATCTCCATTCAGCAGCTTTCTCTCTCTCTTTCCCTTCTCTCTCTCTCTCTCTTTCTCTCGCCCATCTCGCACTCTCTCTTCCTTTCTCTCTCTCTCCTCCATTTTCCTTTCTCTCTCTTTCGCTTAGCTTCTCTCTCTCTCTCTCTCGCGCTCTCTCTCCCTCTCCCTCGCCCATCTCGCACTCTCTCTTCCTTTCTCTCTCTCTCCTCCATTTTCCTTTCTCTCTCTTTCGCTTCGCTTCTCTCTCTCTCTCTCTCTCTCGCGCTCCTCTCTCCCTCTCCCTCGCCCATCTCGCACTCTCTCTTCCTTTCTCTCTCTCTCCTCCATTTTCCTTTCTCTCTCTTTCGCTTAGCTTCTCTCTCTCTCTCTCTCGCGCTCTCTCTCTCCCTCTCCCTCGCCCATCTCGCACTCTCTCTTCCTTTCTCTCTCTCTCCTCCATTTTCCTTTCTCTCTCTTTCGCTTCGCTTCTCTCTCTCTCTCTCTCTCGCGCTCCTCTCTCTCCCTCTCCCTCGCCCATCTCGCACTCTCTCTTCCTTTCTCTCTCTCTCCTCCATTTTCCTTTCTCTCTCTTTCGCTTCGCTTCTCTCTCTCTCTCTCTCTCGCGCTCTCTCTCTCCCTCTCCCTCGCCCATCTCGCACTCTCTCTTCCTTTCTCTCTCTCTCCTCCATTTTCCTTTCTCTCTCTTTCGCTTCGCTTCTCTCTCTCTCTCTCTCTTCGCGCTCCTCTCTCTCCCTCTCCCTCGCCCATCTCGCACTCTCTCTTCCTTTCTCTCTCTCTCCTCCATTTTCCTTTCTCTCTCTTTCGCTTCGCTTCTCTCTCTCTCTCTCTCTCGCGCTCTCTCTCTCCCTCTCCCTCGCCCATCTCGCACTCTCTCTTCCTTTCTCTCTCTCTCCTCCATTTTCCTTTCTCTCTCTTTCGCTTCGCTCTCTCTCTCCTCTCTCTCTCGGCGCGCTCCTCTCTCTCTCTCCTCTCCCTCGCCCATCTCTCACTTTCTCTTCCTTTCTCTCTCTCCTCCATTCATCTCTCTCTCTCTGTCTCTCCCTTTCTCACTCTCTCATAACTGCTGGGTAATGAATAGGGCTGGGAATTTAAGTCAAATGACTTTTTTTGCTGACTCTATATGGCCTTAAAAGGTGCTATGACGTTAGTCAAAAACCATCATAATGGGCGTTAGTCAAAAAACCATCAAATGAAAATATTTTTTGATATAACTTTGCTCAAAAGCAACTAAATTTTTAATTCTTGATATGATTAGATAGGCCTAAGTGTTTTCTATTAGCCTACAAAATTTCAAAAAGTTTCATTAAGCTTCAAGAAAGTTATGACTGAAAATGTTCAAAAACACATGGTTTTTTGAGCTTCTCAGGTCATAACTTTTTTTAAACTTTATGAATTTTTTAAAAATTTTGCAGGATAATAGAAAACACTTAGGGCTATCGAAAAATATCTATATTATAAAATTTGATCCATTTTATGCGAAATTATGAATAATTTTCTGTCAAAAATTTTCCATTTGATGGTTTTTTGACTAACGTCCAGCACCCCTTAAAATGACTTAAAAAGTGTTCTAAACTTTGTTTGAAGCTTCTAACATGCATTTTTTTGTGACTTTTTTTGACTTTTTTACACTTTTTGCGATTTTTATGACTTTCGAGTTTTTGAAATACTCTATTAGTGCCTTAATTGATAAATCACTGAATAGAGGGATAATACAATAAAAATACTCTATTAGTGCCTTAATTGATAAATCACTGAATAGAGGGATAATACAATAAAAATACTCTATTAGTGCCTTAATTGATAAATCACTGAATAGAGGGATAATACAATAAAAATGCTCTATTAGTGCCTTAATTGATAAATCACTGAATAGAGGGATAATACAATAAAAATACTCTATTAGTGTTTTTGCATTTTTACGTGTTTTTTTGGATTTTTTTGTGACTTTTTGGCTATTTTCTCAGGACTTTTTTCAATTTTTCGTGACTTTTTTGCCTTTTTTATGACTTTTTGGCGATTTTTTATGACTTTTTTAGTCGACTTTTTGAAGATTTTTAGTGACTTAAATTTCCAGCCCTAGTGATGAAGGAAGGCTTATATATTTGTATTTCTGGCAATTTCTTTTTTCTCTTTTTTTATTCTGATCAATTAGCGTGGCTGTCACAAGGTCTTTTAATTTGGCAATTGCGCACTTCACTTACAACCATTCACGCTTTGTATGCGTGCCAATGCCTTAACACACGTGTGCCTTTTGGCATTTTAAAATGCCATTTTGGGGTGGACTTTAGTACTTCTTATTATATCAGCTTTTGATGCCTGCCTTTTTGAGAAGTGTGCTTTTCCTCTGTCCTTCGTTTTTCCCACTTTTCCTCCCTTCCAATGGACAAAAACCCAACAAAATCCAACAAATTGGCACTCCCTGCACAAATTACTATGATGGGAAGACTGACTACGGTTGTGATGAGAAGAGTGAGAAATTGCGCATTTTTGTAGTCGCCGACGCGGGCGGAAAAGAGGACGAAAATAAAAAGCACAGTCCGACGAAGGGACAACAAAGTGTGGCCAAACTGATGGCCGAACTGGCCGAGAAAGAAGGACTGAATTTGATGCTGAATTTGGGCGATAATTTCTATGAGAATGGAGTTACGAAAGACACTGTCAACGAACTCTTTAAAACGGTCGGATTGGCGTCAGCAGAGTGCCGGGAAAAAGGCGTTCCGGGTGGGCAGGGGGCTCATTGTCAGCAAGCTATCATCCCCCACCCACCGCGCAGGGACGGTCCCAGGGGGGGGGTACTCGGGGTACGTACTCCCCCCCCCCCCCCAAAGCCCCTCCGCAACCGAAATTTTTAAGGAAAAAATAGTATTTTTGCTGAAAATTTTAGATTTTCCTTGGTGGTACCCCGCCCCCAGACTTAGCCTCACCCAAATTTTCCAAAAAATTTCGCTAAATTTTCAAAAAATTGACCATTTTTGATGAAAATCTGCTAAAAATGGCTCAAAATCGCAAAATTTGTCATTTTTTCGTCGCCCGGGGGAGGTACTTCCCCAAGCCGAAATCCTTGGACCTTCCCTGCTCCCCGCCCTCCCACTGGGAATTCGGAAAATGAAAAATAATAAAAAAATAAAGAATTTTTTACAAAATACCTTATCAAATATGTTAAATTCCTTTTTTCCCGGGATGCCTCTCGGCACAACAACTTGCTCTTGAGCTGCTGGCTGTTAGCAGATTCTGCTTGTTGGCAAAATCTCTAATTATTTTTTAATAATTCTTAGGTGCTTCATGGGGCCATAAAATAAAATATGTTCAGGAATTCATTGCTCCTAATCCGCCATGACGGGCTAATATGAAAAAAGTTTAGAATTTTTTGAACATTTTTGGTAATGTCGGAACAAAAGATGTGCCCTGGTACACCGTTGCGGGCAATCGGGATTATCATCATTTGGATGGATACGACCCAATTGCGCCTCAAATTGAAATTATAGGCGAAAAATGGTGAATAACGGACTAATAAATAAATAGTCAAAAATGCTAAATTAAAAAAAAAAGAAAAAACAATTACCTAATAAATTTAAAATATAAATATTCAAATTAACATTTTTATGAAAAATGCCCAATTTTCCGTTTTTCTTTTAGGACTTTTCCCGCCCCTTATTACACCGTGCATTACAATTTTGGCATAAATTTGGAAAAAAGTGTTCGTTTTGTGATGGTTGACACAGTCATTTTATGCGGCAGAAATCGGAAAATGTTTAAAGATGAGAAAACTTTTACCGAAGAAATCAAAGAGAAATCGGAAAAACACTTCGAATGGCTGGAAAATGAATTGAAACTGGCAAATGAAAAGTGAGAGGACATTTTATTTATAATTTAAAATAAAAGTACAAAATAATTATTAGTAAAATCGATTAATGCGAATCTCAGGTAATTATGCTAAACACCGGTAATTACTATCAGTTTTTACTGAAGAATCCGGGAAGCAACCGATAAACGGTTTAAATTTGATTACCACAAAATTTTGTTTGATAAATCACTGAATAGAGGGATAATACAATAAAAATACTCTATTAGTGCCTTAATTGATAAATCACTGAATAGAGGGATAATACAATAAAAATGCTCTATTAGTTTTAAATCTGAACCAAGAATTCTCACAAACCCAAAAACTCATTTTACAAAAGTGAGGTTCAAAAGAATCCACAACAGTTATTTTTGAAATCAATTATTACCTAAATTGCCTCTAAATCAAGCAATTGCCTTTTGGGGCTTGTTTTTTGAACGCACTATTGTAAAACAAAATTGTTGTTTACTCCGGACTCGGAATCAAAGTTTTAATTCCCAACATTTTTTGCCAAAATTGTGTTTTAACGTTAAAATTGATAAATAGATGCTAATTAGTGCGCTAAATCTCTTTTATCTTAACCGCGTGGTAAATTTTGTGGCATGATCACTCTGAATGATTGTTGAAACTTTGATCCACCACATTTGTGACTTTGCCTTGGCAATTTTCCTATTTTGACTTTTCCTCACTTTTTCCCCCATTAATTAAGAGGCGTCGACTTTCTTTTCGTTGCTGGTCATTATCCGCTTTATGTTACCGACGGCGACCGTAGCTTTACTTGTGCCGAACGCTTCAATGATTTGTTGAGTGTTCACAAGGTCGGTGCCTATTTGTCGGGCCATGAGCACAATTTGAAGCATTTGGTGACCAAATTTGGTGTCCAAGTGTTTGTGGCGGGTGCCGGCTCACGAATGGAAGAAGCCAATGAAAAAAAGCACGTTCCCGAGGAATACAAGCATCTGCTCAAATTTGCGTATGTTTTGTTTCCAAATTTTTAAGGAGAATCTTTACCTACTTTTCAAATGTTTTTATTTTTAAATTAATTATTTTTGGTTTAAATTTGGTATTCTAATTTAAATGCATTTTTGAACATTTTTCCTTGCTTAGATATCCGGATTCGGTTAAAAAACCTGAGGAATATCTCGGCGGAGGTTTTGTCGCCATGGAAATGGATGCGAAAAATAAGAAAGCAAAAGTTAACTTTTATGCCGCTGGACACATTCATCCAACGGAGCAAAAATTTGTGGAAAAAGAAAAATTTGTGGAAGGATCGAAATTCAAATACAACGTGGAATTGTAGTAGAGAACGAAAAAAGGGGGAAGAACAAGAACATAGAAATTTAGATCAGTACATCCAATTAGAAAAAAAAACGTCGTATTACCGTAACCCATTATGTAAACGCAACCATTTATTTGAAAAAAATTTTTTAAAGAAATAATCTCTCATTCGATTAACAAAATCTAAGTTTAAACTATTAATGTAACGACATTTGACTGTTTAAATGTGGAGAATTTCAATTGATCCCTTTTTAATTAAAGACGAAGACATCGCCGAGAAAAAATTTGAAAAATATTTTATTTGTGTCCGGTGGGAGGAAATTTCGAAAATTCTGACTCGTTTATATCGCAAATTTTAGAAATGAACAGGATGGTTTGCGACAAATTTAAAAAAACACCAAATTTCAAAAATTCCTGGCTTCCGTGCAATCAATTCTTTTTACATTTTAAATGTTTCATCCAAAATCGTCAGCAATGGGTGGATTAAATTTTCTAATTTTCTTCACAATCTCTCATTAAAAATCCAATTTTTCCAGCGGCGTATTTCAAATAATTTAGTTCAAAAGTCAAAAAATGAGCATTTGAAAAATCCATGTCAAAAACAATGTTGCCATGAATAGAGGGATAATACAATAAAAATACTCTATTAGTGCCTTAATTGATAAATCACTGAATAGAGGGATAATACAATAAAAATGCTCTATTAGTGCCTTAATTGATAAATCACTGAATAGAGGGATAATACAATAAAAATACTCTATTAGTGCCTTAAAGGACAAAATAGCAAAAAACCTGTTAAGAATCGCCTCAATTTTTTTCTAAATGTAGTAAGTTTTAATTAATTTATAATTGTACAAGAAAATATTTTTTTGAAAAAGTCTCGGTCTCGACTCGGGAAAAGTCTCAGGTTTTTTTGTGTCTCGGATCATTAGTCTCGGAAAAAATTTTGTTTTGAACTAAGCACTAAATTAAGTCTAATGTCTTTTTAAACGAATTTGGGATTAAACCTGGGATTTTTTTTTCAAAAAAATTCTATCTTTTTGGAAATTTTGATTTCATTATTTTATAAGTGAAAAAATGAAAATAAAATTGTTTGTCTTCAACTAAAAATATGTTAAAATCCAAATTTTTTTGAACATCGAATCGGGATTATATAAGCTTTTTTAATTTTAAAGTTTCTGGATAAATTTACCGTAAACTTTTTTAAAAAATCAATTTATACCAATTGATAAATCACTGAATAGAGGGATAATACAATAAAAATGCTCAGAGTCAACATTTCAAACTGTCTTGTGATCAGTCACACCATTCGGTCTGATCACTCTCTCTTTCTCTCTCTCTCTTTCTCTTTCTCTCTCTCTCTCTGCCCAATCATTTTTCTTCGTTTTATTTCTTTGGTTTCTTTGGTGGCTGCTGGCTTGACGCTGGATTCGGTGGTGGTTTACGTACTGAAACTGTGTTGCATTTCAAGTTTGACAGGCAACCTCCTCCCATTGATTGGCCAATCATTAGCATAAAAATGAACAGAATGGCAATAATAAGCAACTTCATTGACAAGCTTTTCAAAAAAAACAATTACATTTAAAAATTTATGTAATGACCAGCGAAAAGATAAAAGTTGCAAAAAAATTTGTCAAAAATTGGAACATAATTACTCAAAAAGACGTGAATTTACATAAATCACTGAATAGAGGGATAATACAATAAAAATGCTCTATTAGTGCCTTAATTGATAAATCACTGAATAGAGGGATAATACAATAAAAATGCTCTATTAGTGCCTTAATTGATAAATCACTGAATAGAGGGATAATACAATAAAAATGCTCTATTAGTGCCTTAATTGATAAATCACTGAATAGAGGGATAATACAATAAAAATGCTCTATTAGTGCCTTAATTGATAAATCACTGAATAGAGGGATAATACAATAAAAATACTCTATTAGTGCCTTAATTGATAAATCACTGAATAGAGGGATAATACAATAAAAATGCTCTATTAGTGCCTTAATTGATAAATCACTGAATAGAGGGATAATACAATAAAAATACTCTATTAGTGCCCAATTGATAAATCACTGAATAGAGGGATAATACAATAAAAATGCTCTATTAGTGCCCAATTGATAAATCACTGAATAGAGGGATAATACAATAAAAAATTTTGCTGGATAAATTTGAAATGAAATGGGATAGGAAAATGATGTCTAAAAGAGATGCTAATTTCATTAAATAGGCTTACTTTTCCAAATTTATTGGATTTTTTTTTTTTGCTCAATTTCTTTCAGAAATTATTAATTATTATTTTTTTAAATATAGTTGAGTTTTTTACTCAAAATAATCAATATAAATTGTTTTTCACTTATGTTTGATTATAATTATTATGCATATGTTATGCGCAAAAATGTTTGTTTATAATTTCTATTTCCGTAAAAATTTCCGCAGGAAATTGATTAATATTATTTTGCTGTTAAATTTATAAATTATTTTTTGTTAGTATTATTAAATTTATATAAATACAAATATTATTTAAATGATAAAAATTTCTAATGGCGAAAAATATGTTTTAACTTATGTTACACTTTAATATCTATTGCTAAGGCGTCATAAATTTATATTTTTCCTGAGTTTTACAGACTAAAAATATTGGTTTTTAAACTTAGACTTTATGGGAAGAGAGTTTATTTTGGGCAAATCGGGACCGGACTTTCCAATTTTTTCCGTATCGGCGCCTGTTGGCACCACGGGCACCTCTCTCTCTTATCCAATTAAAAAAAATTTAAATTTGGAAAAAACAAGCTAATTACCAAAGAAAAAATAATGCCGGATTCTGTATTTGTGAGCTTACTATTTCATCATCTACCGTTTACATGTTATCTAAAAATTGAAAAAAGCAACTGACAAAAAAAGTTTTGCCAGGCAAAAAAATTCGGGTCGCCCTCCCCTTGAAAATTTTTCTGACCACAGGCCCTTTAGCTTTAGAGACAAATAAAAACAATTGCACATCGTCTGCTCCTTCCTGCTGTACTCGTCGATGTTCAACAGTTCCACTTTTTGAGGTGCCGCCGACGCTGGGGAAGACGACGTGTCCGACCTTTTTTTTGAATTTGCACCCCTAATTTTCAAGTTTTTTTGTGCATATTTGGTGCATATTTTGCGATTTTTGTGCATATTTCACGACTTTATTTGCATATTTATGCGCATATTTTGGCCACTTTTCGTGCATATTTTTGGCAGCCCTAATAATGCTATATAAAAAAAAGTAAATAACCTTTTTTAATGGAATATTTTTAAACATTTTTTCGATATAAATTTTCAAAATGATTTCTGCTAATGGTGGCAGCAGCACCACCAAAGTATTGAAATGTCTGATGTGTGGCCAGTCGGAGTCCCGCAGCACGTTCATGGCACATATTGCAGAACATTTGTAAGAGCAATAATTAAAATGACTAATTATACTGTACCTGAAAATACAGTAACCCATTTTTAAAAAATTAATTTAAAGGAATTATCGACCTCACCAATGTGCCGAATGCGATTTCCGATCAGTGACTGCTGAACAAATGGCGGACCATGAAGCAACCACTGAACATGTTGGACAGTTAAACGTACGTCTAATGGGTTCAACCATTAATTAATACTAATTAATTTTTTGCAATTAATTAGGCATAATTTTAAAATTAATTAGGCATCATGTAATCCCTATTTGGACCGGCTGTGCCATTTTGTGTACAACGACTGCGATTTTGGGGACAAAAATGGGGGTCTCGATAAAGTTTTGATGCGCAAATTGGTCAGCACAGCGGATGAGGAGCAGCAGATCATCCGCCAAGCGGTTGGCACAATAAATTTCTGCAAATCCATGCCTTTGCCAATTTTTTGTTTAAAACATGAAAAAAGCAATCAAATGTTAAAAATTTTATTTCTGCTTACTTCTTGGAACACAAATAAAGTTTTTAGTTAACAATCACAACTTACGACAAACTTGTGCAAATTGCAACAAAAATGAACAGACGGTAAAGAATTTTTTAAAAAATTAAATTCTTTTTTCATGTTTCAGTTGGATTTGTAACGATGTTTGGATGGACATTTTCCCATCTTTTGACCATGCCCAACTTGGTCTCAAAATGGCACTGATTTCCGACCGTTTCGATGTTTTGGTTGACACGCATTTTGATGGAAAAAGCGAATTGACAATTTGGAAAGCAATCGAAATTAGCAAGGATGAAGGAATGTCAAAACTTTTTGTGGATCAAGATTTTGAGGGATTTCCATTGCCGGACCGTCCGCTGCCCATCAAAATTCGCTTTAAGAACCTTCGGATTGAGTAATTTTAAACTTTTTTGTATATTAAAGCATTTGTATATTTCTTCAGCTACATTGACCATTCCGTCATTGAATTTCTCCGTGCCAACAAGCACATTTGGGACAGAATGGGCACCAAATTGGGGTTGAATGTATTTACAGGCGAAACTAAGGATGTCCAGCAAATTTGGGATGTTTTGGCTCGTGAAATTTGGCCAATTTTTTCGACAAACATTCGCAATTTGGACTTTCCTAAAGCCGATGATTTGGACAATTTGCGTCGTCTCGTTTCGCCGACAATTCTCACTGATCTTGATCAATTGCATTCAATCGATTCACATGATCTGTTCCCCTATGCAATTGGCGATGATGGGTCAAATGCAACTGCTGACCAAGCATTGTTCAAATGGCTGCACACGCCGAGCAAAAATGGCCAGTCGAAGGAATTGCACCTCCGTGATGATTTGCCACCGAGTCTCGGATGGATCAACTATTTTAAAGAGGTGGTCCGTCCGTCTTATATTTTTGTTATATTTTTATTTTTCAATTTTGTTTAGACATTTCTCCGTGCCACCACTTCTGTCAGTTACAATATTCGAATTTCTTATTATATGAAAGCAACGCAAATGGAAACTGAACCATTTTTTGAAGTGGTGAACGAAGCGACAAATGAGAAGCTGATACTGTTGGAAGAATCCGAGTGTAATTGGCTGATGAAACGATGTCCAATAATTGTCGGGGAGACGGCGACGGTTCAGCGGAAGAAAGACGACAATTTGAACAATGTCCACTTTAGTTTGTGGGGTACCATCAGTAAATGCATTGGGTGAGCAACAACGGATTTGATGAAATTTTTCAAGAAAAAATCATAGAAAGTTTTTTTTCTTAGAAAACTCGAAGAAAAACAAAGTTAAAAAAATTCCCAGCGATTTTTTTTTGAAAAAACTAATTTATTATAAAACTGAAAAAAATCGCTTGAAACTTTTTTGAATTTTTTTTTCATCAAATTTTCTTAGAAAGAATTTTTATAAGATTTTTTCTTGGCCGAGTTTTGTCCTGCTCCGAAATAATTCATCCAATTCAAATTTCACTAAATTTTAGGCCATTGTCGCCACCTTTTAGAGGTTTTTTTTACTAAAATTTATTAAACTTGAAGAAATTTTTGGAAAAACCATTATATTTGGAAAATTTATGTGCATATTTTTGCAATTTTATGTCCATATTCGTGATTTTATATCCATATCATTGGAAACCCTAATCATATCGACTCATACACATTAACTTGTTCTATTTGTTCCCCAATTAGGAGCTAATTGTATTTTTCCCAATGAATCGTCTTTTTGTACTAATAATTATTTTTTTTAATTATGTAAAAGTTGCATCCCGTCTGTCATTTTTATTTATTGGATATTTAGTTCGGCTCCCGGACTTTTCGACAGAAGGACTTTTCGACAGCAAAGGACATTTCGACAGTAAAGGACTTTTCGACAGAAACACAAAAAATAGTGGACTTTTCGACAGTAAACATAAAAACAAATAATTTTTATTAAAATAAATTATATTGCTTGTTAGTTTTACTAAATTTCTTTTAAATTAGCATACTATAATATGTATTGCTAAATCATTATTACTAGGGCTAATATTTTTAGGTTTTAACCTAATTTTTTCCTGACTCTCATTGACCTGAAACGCACGAAAAAATGTTTTTTTTTGGTTGTTATTAAGCAATTTTTCGATTTCTTAGCATCTATTTTCTAGATTTTTATTTTTTAGAACTTTAAATTAATAAATTTTTGCAAAAAACTTATGAATAAAAAGGTAATAAAAACGAAAAATACACCCCCTAAAAGTCGATCAAAAATTTCAAAAAATACATCTTAAGAAATGGAATATTTTTAAAAAATCATCTCCATTTATTTGTTTACATTCTTGAAAAGAATTTTTGAATTTAAAAATTATGTATCTCAATAATTATTTGACTTAATTTGTTGCTTTTGGATAAAATTTTAAGATTTTACACCCCTAAATTTGAAACTTAATTACATTTTACTGTCGAAAAGTCCACTGTCGAAAAGTCCCCTCCTTAAATTTAAAATATTTCTGTCGAAAAGTCCTTTGCTGTCGAAAAGTCCTTCTGTCGAAAAGTCCGGCGCCCATTTAGTTCACCCAATTTTCATGTGATTGTCATTGGTTTATAAGAAACGTCTGCGTCAATACAATTAATGAAAACTGCTCTTCTTCAGCAGATCTTTTGTTTGTGTTTTGCAGTGTTACAAATAAATTTTCAATTTAAGCCCTTTTTAATTTAATCATTTTAATTTCCATAATTTTTAGCGATGTCCGCAATTTCATGGACAACATTTCCCCGCATTAAAAGAGTTGGAAACACCGACAAAATAGAGCATATTTTTATTTTTATAAATAATCATTAATTAACCCATCACATTATTCAATTTCCAATTTTCAACATTTTTTTCGGTGTCTTCAAAAAGAAAATATTAAACAAAAATCACTTTTCGAGCTTCCCTCGTAAAAAGTTAACTTCAAAAAAGTAAAAATATATAAAGTCAGCCACTCATAAAAATATTTTAGCGCTTTTTCTTGATTATGGCAAATTATAAATGTTGTTAATAATACATAAATTTCGTTTAAAATTTTTCTAAAATGGTTAATAATACATAAATGGCATTTAAACATGTGTTCATCATTCATTCATTGTCAGGTGGGACATTCGAAGCCCGTGATCCCCTCGAGCCATTTCTTGTCAATTGGGACGTAATAATTTATTGAGTCTGTGAAAAGCAAAAAACAATTAATTTAGCAGCTTTCATAATTAAACAGATAATATTTTAAAATTGAAATGTTTTTGTGTCATATTTTTGCCAAGTTTTACTTTTGTTCTCTTTCACATCGCATGAGCCGGCCGAAAGGATGGCAATTTGGACAAAATGAGTGCCATTGCTGGCCAAAAGTGCGCCGCCGCTGTCCCCCTCAAACAGAAAAGTGACAAGAGAAAAATGTTGGGGTGGGCAAATCATTTTTAAATTATAATTATAAATATTAATTATTTCTGTTTTTGTAGAATAGAAATTATTTTCTTTTCCAATTTAAATTTGTTTTCATTTTTTATTATTTAGAGGCGTTTTCACTTTCATTAATTCCCTAATATTTCGGATTATCCCACAAATTGCCTGCATGACAGTGTTCGACTCAACACAAATGTTCCCTTTGCTGTCGCTAATTGATTCACAGCCAACGATTTGCACTCGGCGACCTTTTAGCATTTTGGCATTCCTCGTTTCGCCCTTACAATCATCTAAAAACTCATCGACTAGTCAACCCACCGAAAAAATGGCACAAATGATATACCAATCGATTCGTCTTGACGAGCTATGCACGAAAAAGTAGGTCTCCAGTTGCGGAAATGCCAAAAAACCGGGTTTTGAACCGGTTTAAAACTCGAAAAATTGAGTGAAAAAGGTGGGCCCTGACCATTTAAAACGGTCAAATTCGGACAAATTTGGTATCATTCAAAAGCTCTTGATCAGCTAAGTCTAAAAAACAAGGTATAAATTCGAACCGATGACATCTAGGCACTGGGACAACTGAGTCCAGTGAAAATGGACACTTCAGTACGAAAGAAATAACCATTTAAAAGCAAAAATTTCGCAAAAGGGAACATGCGAAGACGGAGCAAGTAGTGGGGCGAGACGGAAGACGTCTGACGAGCGCCACAGGCGGTTGACTGCGGGGGCCCGAAGGGCCCCCGCCAATCAGTCAACCGCCTGCGGATCACGCGCGGACTTCTTCCGTAGTCAGTAGTCTCGCCCCACCTACTGGCCGCCGTAGTCGACTGTGCGACGGTTTTTTAGCGCAATACTCGATATTCAAGGCTAAACGATTTTCATGCATTATATAAGAAGAAAACTTTTTTTATTTTTTGGTACTGAAGTGTCCATTTTCACTGGACTCAGTTGTCCCAGTGCCTAGATGGCATCGGTTCGAACTTATACCTTGTTTTTTAGACTTAGCTGATCAAGAGCTTTTGAATGATACCAAATTTGTCCGAATTTGACCGTTTTAAATGGTCAGGGCCCACCTTTTTCACTCAATTTTTCGAGTTTTAAACCGGTTCAAAAACCGGTTTTCTGGCATTTCCGCAACTGGAGACCTACTTTTTCGTGCATAGCTCGTCAAGACGAATCGATTGGTATATCATTTATGCCATTTTTTCCGGGGGGTTGACTATAGTATATCCCATAATTTGAATCAATTTAAACCAAATAATAATTCATGGTATCTTGCAATCGCTCTAGGTGTTCTCTATCAGAATATTAATTTAGAAATTTTATTTTACAAAATAGTAAAAAAAAGGTTATGGCCATACATTTTCAATAAGTCTTGAATCAAATTTGTTTGACCAGAACTTTTTTGAAACTCGATGAAATTTTCTTGAAATTTTATTATTTAATAGATTTTATAGAGGAATTGAAGTTCTTAAAAGAAATTTAATCTAATTGCTTCTGAAAAAAGTTATAAAGCATTGAACAAGCTATTTTTTGACATGGTCATGCAAATATAATTATAAACATTTAAATTTTAAAGTCCTTAAAATGACAATTGAGCCAAACTTAATTAATATCATTCGATAGCTATAAGAATTCTCTATTATCTTTAAAATTTCAAAAAATTTCATTGAGTTTCAAAAAAGTTCTGGTCAAACAATTTAGACTCAAGACTATTGAAATTTTATGACCATAACTTTTTTATAATTTTGTAAAATTAATTTCGAAATTAAAATTGTTATTGAGAACACCTAGAGCCTTGAAATATTAATTTAGTTGAAATTGAGCCAAGTTATTAATTTATATATTTTACATTTTTTATTTTCCTACACCTTGGCGGTTTTTAGGAAATGACCCAGCACGCCCGTATTACAGTAATCTTTGGCGCCGGCCAACGCATTCCAAGTCGGAATTCCGGCATTTCGGATTCGGGCAATTTTTTTTTTGGCTTGTGGGTGCACCCCGGCTCCGAACCCCTGACTTTTGTCCATCCCTCCAATTTAATGGGAATGCTTCGCCTGTCTCCTGCGCCCAGCCCATGACATAAGCAGTGCCGTTGCGAAACTGTTCAACGTTGGCACAATGAATGCAAATTGGCTGGACCCGGGCCACTCTGTGAGAAAGCTGAACAAAATGATTTAATGAAAATAATTTTTTGGACAATTTTAAAAAATTGTCCGCCAACATTTTGCCTTAATAAGTGCCATGTCATGGGACTGCGACTCGGAGTCATCGGATTTGGGATCATATTTGGGGTGAATGAACACATTCTGCTGATCATGGCGATAGCTTTTTATGACATGTTTATGCCGATGTTGTTTAGCAGGAGCACTGTCGCTTGTATTGTACACTGAAAAAAAATTGAATTAAAATCATTCAAAGGGGGCGGAGTCGTTATTTTAAAAAGCATCAATATGAAACTTTTTGATGAAAAATAGTTTATATAATTTTGCTAAAAATCAACCCAATTTTTAATTATTAGTATCATTTGATAGCACTAAGTGTTTTCTATTAGTCTCCAAATTTCAAAAAATTTCGTTAAGTTTCAAAAAAGTTATGACTAGGGCTCCAATTTATAGTTTTTTCACTATTTTTTTCCTGAGCTCCCCGTGGCCTGAAATGCACGAAAAACATGTTTTTTTCAACTGTTGTTAAGCTACTTTTCGAGTTATTAGCAATTATTTTATAGTTTTTTATTTTTAGCAACTAAAAAACTAAAAATTTTTTGAAAAAAAACTATTTTCAACTAACTATTTTGGCGTTTTGCCCAAAATTTGTTAACATCCCCTAAGAATCGACCCGAAAATTTTCAAAAATGCACCCATAAGAAATGGAAATTATTTCAAAAAATCATCTCCAAAATTAATTTAATTATTTTATTGACGATAATTTTTTATTTTGAAAATTATGTATCTCATTAATGATTTGGCATAATATTTTTGCTTTTTGAAGAAATTTTCGATTTTACTCCCCTAAATTTGAAAGTTTTTAGCAACTATTTACCCATTTTTAGCAACTATTTTGGGGGTTTTTTAGAAACTAAAAACTAATTATATTGGCAGTTTTTAGCAATTATAAATTGGAGCCCTAGTTATGACTAGAGGAACTCAAAAAACCTTGGTTTTTGAGGCCATAACTTTTTTGAAAGTTAACAAATTTTTTTGATTGGCAGACTAATAGAAAACATTTAGTCTATCGTATGATATCGAGAATTAAAATTGGATTGTTTAGAGCAAAGTTATAAGCAAAGCATTTAAAGAGCATTTAAATTGTTTTTGTTTTTTACCCAAATGAAAGTATTTTCCCTCTTTGGTTTTGTCAAAACAATGCGCGGCTAACAGCACAAATTCCGGCGAAATAAATGTGCTAGCGCAATTTTGAAATATTTTCATTTTATTTTGTTCATTTCTTTTCACTAAGCCTTGAAATAGCACTGTCCACGGCACAGTTTTTATGTCAATTTCGACACCGCCAACCATCTGAAAATATGAGGGAGAGAGATTTAAAATGAATTCTTTAATTGTAGGGCCAATTTTGAAATTGGAAATTGAATTTCAAAATCAAAAAATAGCCAATTTCATAATTTTAGAATTTAAAAATATTTATTTTAAAAATTGAAAGTCAAATAATAATTTTTTTAAATCATTTTCAATAAAATCTCTTAGGTTTTTCTTTTGATTTTTTATATGTTTTAAAATTTATCCATTATTTAATTAATCTTTTACATATTTTTTCCATTTTTTTACCATCGGCCGAATTCCTAAAACCCCGTGGAGTTTGGCAGAAGAAGAGAATGTAACACACGCAGAAGAAGCGTATTTACAATTTTCACACTAAATTAAATTCTTTTTTTATTTTTTACTTTCAAATTTTAATTTATTTTTCACCTCCAATTGGCAATTTTTCGGCTTTTCCATTGAAATTTCCGTTGTTTTCGGCCCAAATTTTGGGAGTATGTCCAACCCGAGCAGCCAAAGTCCGGCGTAATCATCCAAAAATGGGCCAAAATTAAATTGGTCGGAAAATTCTTTGCCAAAATCGAGCAACGGTTTATTGGCTAAATTTTCAATTTTTTATTTTATATATTTTCTTTCCATTTATTACTTTCATTTAAGTTAATTTGTGCCGAACATTTGTTGGCATCGAATTGAATTTCGATTTTCGAATGAGGCGTTATGCTAAAAAATGTAATGAAATTGATAGTGAATAATGGTAATTAAAACAGATGATAATTAGAACGAGCAGTTTTTTTTATAAAACCAAATTTATTGAAAATGTTTAACCGAGTAAATTAAAAAAAAGAAATGAAAAAAAGTATTTCATTCATTTGAATTTGAAATTTGAAGATAAGATATTTCCTAAATTTTAAATTTAAAAGTCACTTTTTGTTTTTTTTTTTATTTATTTACTGAATTTGGTAATTCCGTTTTAACTTTACTTTTTATATGTAAAAATAAATTCAATAAGTTTTAAGCATTTGGTCACCCACTTGAAGCATTCTCTTCCCATTGAAAATTGCGTGCCATTCATTGCAATACGAACTTTTTTGCCACATTTTCCGCTTTTATCCAACAAATAGGAAAAGAAGCGAAACCGACGCGACACTTTCCACGGGAAATTCTCTTCGCCGGACAACACACTTTTGTAGCACATGGCCAGGCTTAATTAACACCCCAATTACTTATTTGTTGGCTTTTTAAGCCTTAAAACCCTTTGCAATTGCCGCAGTTTTTCAGCCGAATGGTCCGATCAGTGCCATTTAAATCCAAAAACAATTTTCTTAAAATAATAATAATTTAAATGTGATTAATTTTGCAAAGAAACTTCTTTTCTCCATTTTCAGCAAAAACTTTTTCATTGGAGATAATATAATAAATGAGCAGCAAAAAATATATGGAAAAAGGCATTTTATTTTTACAAAATTGGATAAATGGAAAATTTCAAATGTTTTGTGGTGTATAAAAATTATTCCTATGATTCACTAAACGACGGAATTTTATGTTGGACAATTTAAACAAATGGGAAATTGAATATTTGATACTACATAAAGTAAAAAATAAAAATGAATAAATTGCATGCCTTATTGTTTTTGTCAATGGTGTCTAATCAAAATTGAAAGTCACTAAATATTTAAAAAACAATTTATTGGTTATTGACTGAAATTATAATCCTTAAACGGATTATATGACTTTGATCCCATCGTTTGTCGAGGCATTTGCCATCTGATTGGGAGTAGAAATAGACGTAATTTGACGATAGATTTTTTTCTGCAAAAAGTGTTTGAAAATTTAATGGCCGACTGACTGATAAATAGGGATTTATGAAAATCCATATTTTTTCCTGACTGTGCGAGGCTTGAAACGCACGAAAAAACAATAAGAAAAGCGGCTATTACAATAATTAATTGGAAATATGAAATAATTAAATGATAAATTTTCCACTGTTTCTAACATAAACGGGAGCAACAAAAACGGAGACAATTCGCAGCTGCCCGTGGTGCAATGGAAAATGGCGAACAAAACTTAATTACCGTATATACTCTTTTTATATGCCAGTCTCCATTAATCTGCCGGCCTCCAATTATATACCCCCTTCTGAGGAGGTTGAAAAATAATATACCAGTCTCCATTTATGTGCCAGGGGGGATAAATAGAATTTTTTAAATAATTTTTTTAGCACATTTTCCAAAAAAAAATTAAACTCAATTCAACAGTAAAAGGGGCTAATAAAAGAACAATTCTTTCCCATCTCCGACTCCATCCAGCCCTGCATCATCATCAGAGTAGGGTCGCTACTTTTAGTGACGGAAAATCTCGAAATAGTTAACTAAAAAAAAAATTGTGGGAAGAATTTTTAAGAAAATTTTCCAATTCTTAGGGGTGCATTTTTTGAAAAAATGTTGGTAATACTTTGGTTTGTCCCCCCTATTTTTCAAAAAAAATTAAAAAATTTTAAAATCGCTTAAAACATCTCTCCTGGGGTTTTGGGGCCGCTGATCACGAATCCGGCATCCGTTTCGACCCATTTCGAACCCCGGACCCAAATTCGAACAAAAATCGAAAATTTAAGATGTTTTAAGCGATTTTAAATTTTTTAAATTTTTTTTTTTTGAAAAATAGGGGGGACAAACCAAAGTATTACCAAAATGTTTAGGTCGTTTCTTAGGGGTGTATTTTTTGATTTTATTGCATTTTTGTTTAGGAATTTCCTAAAAATGTCGAAATAGTAAATTTTCACTATCGAGACCGAAAATTTCCCGAGACTCGAGACCAATTTTTTATGGCTCTAATTTTTTGACTCATTTTACGAACAAAATCTGTGCACAAAAATAAAAAAGGCTTCTTCGTGATCGTTTCGTCCATCTTTCACCATTAAAAATTTCAATTTTTATCCATATTGGAAGCAAGAAAATGACACATTTTTGCCATTTTGGGGTCAAGTTGTTTAACAGAAATGCAATAGAAATAATTTTTTTTGACGCGATGACATTTTTGGCGACATGTTCAAAAAAATTTCAAAAATTTTCCACTAAATAAATCAGCTGAAAAATAATCTCCCAGTCTCCATTAATCTGCCGGCCTCCAATTATATACCCCTTTCTGAAGAGGTTGAAAAATAATATACCATGGCATATAAAAAGAGTATATACGGTAATTGACCTATTAAAATATTTAAGATTGCCCAAGCTGTTCTCTATCAGCGTCAAACTTTGCACAGTGATTGCCACGAGAGTGCCCGCCACGTAATAACTCCGCTTTCGAAGTGCCGTGTCAGCAGCGAAATGAATGACTGTGGTGGATTTGGCGGCATAATTCGTACACTTTATTTCCATCATTTTGTCTCTGATCCGGCTCAACGTTGAACTTGCAAGTACATTGAGGAGCAAAGTGAGGGCAGTTCGGCAATGCTTTCATGCTTAATTTGAAACTAAAAAAATGAGCGGCAAATGAATGAGGCACAGGAAAATTGGAAAGCTGACGGAAGAAATCAGTGAAAAGCTTGCGAGCCGACGCCGCTGGCGCTGAAATTAATTTTTAATTTTAACAATAATTAATCAAAATGAATATATTTAGAGATGCAATTATAGCATATATTTTAGGCCAATTCCTTCTCTGCTGTTCAACTTTCGTTTCGATTTTGCCAATAAATTGTTTAGTGTGGCACTTCCACTTTCCGAATTTTAAGAGTTGGCCGCGAACGTTGTCGGGGTCGGCTCGAGCCGACCATATCGGTCGGGGCGGGTAATGGTCTCGCTCTTTTATTTAAAAATACAAAATGGAAAAAGACTTCAGATCAGTCATTACGAATGTTTGGCAAAATTTGGCGGAGATCATTGGCAAACCGTCGCTTTGGCGCGACTCAATCGGACGCAAGTCCAATGCAAAATTACGCCGGGCAATGCACAATTGAAATTGTTGGTCAAAGCCATTTCCTGTCAAAAGCAAATGGATTAAAATTGTCTTTCACAGCTCCGTTCTACACAACCTCCCGCCTCATTCGGGTTCCGACTTTCAGCCGTTCATTGATTGCCTTCGCCAGTGCACTAAACGCGAGCAGAGACATGGGAGGGTCGGATACGTAACTGATCAGCCATTGAAACGAGAGGAGACCCACCTAGGCGGGGGTGGTGGGAATTTTGATCACTTTAGAGTAGACTCTTTTTTTGCACGAGTTGCCTTTTGTACAAATTGCCTTTTATGAGTTGCCTTTTGTACTACCCTCACTTCTTTGTCTCTCTTCCCCCTCCCCTCTTTCAGTCGTTCTTCCTTCTTTCTCTCTTCCCTCTTTGTCTCTCTTTTGTTTTAATACGATCTCGGAAGAATTAATTTCTTTGAAATTTAATTTTAGAAAGGTTCATTTTTAGCATCAGCTCCGCCACGAGCAGCAAACTGTCGTTGCATTAGTTGGAGTGTTGCACGGGCGCGGACCGGGACGAGGTGCGCGCCGCGCGCAATTCACCTTTGGCTGTGCGGCCTTTTATCCAATTAAACTTTTGCTTAATCAATTAATTAATTGGTTCAAACTCACCATTATTACCCCTTCAACTTCATCTATGCTATTGCGCAGCTTTTCCCCTTCAATTACATTTTTTCACCGCGTTTGGTCCCTGGTTTATCTGTGCTTTTGCCTCCTTTTCCCTGGTTTCGTCCGCCTCGTCTCTTTTGTGCTTATCCGTTACGGGGAAGACCGGCTAATTAAATTGATTAATTATTGTTAAAATTAAAAATTAATTTCAGCGCCAGCGGCGTCGGCTCGCAAGCTTTTCACTGATTTCTTCCGTCAGCTTTCCAATTTTCCTGCTTTTGACAGGAAATGGCTTTGACCAACAATTTCAATTGTGCATTGCCCGGCGTAATTTTGCATTATTTGCATTGGACTGATTTTTGCGCCATGCCCAAAAATATGCAAAAATTCATAAAAAAAATGAATGCATCGGAGGAATCACTGAAATCACATGCCATCAATATGGGAAGTAAAAGTCAGTATTACCCTAACAATAACACACCCCCAAATGTTGGACACCAATATTTTTATCGTTGAATTCGTTTCTTTTTTGCATTTTATTATAAATTTGTCAATCGTTTCTTGCATAATCATAAATTTGCATCTTCAAAAGTAACCGAGAAACCATGATCAGCTCACTCATTCACTAGGGCATATATCATCATTTTGAATAAAAAATGCCTATCATTATAAAAAAAAAATGAGTATTGAAACGAAATAAAAAAACATAAAACATGAAGAAACAGCAGACACTATGAGTCAGACACTACACTAAATTTAATGAAAATTAAATGCATACAGTGCGCCAAGAGAAAAAAGTGATAAAACAGTGATTTTTCTGAAATTTCTAATGCTTATAACTTGGTCATTAATAAACCAAATAGAGCCATTTTGTTCTCATTTTGAAGGGAAAATTCTGAAGAACATGTATAACTATCGTTTTTTGCATGCCAATATCATTTTTAACCTTTGAAATGACGGTAATTTATTGAAATATTCACTAGGGTCAAAATTTTCCTCGGGTCAGATTTTCTTCAAATTTTGCATAGGCCCATAGTTTGACCCCCTCTATCGAATCACAGTTTATTTTTTAGCTGTCTAGTTTTTAACTCGAGATCGGCTCTTCAGTTTTTACTAGGGTTGAGCGGTACCGGTACCGGTACCGACCGGTAATTACCGGTTTTTTTGGTACCGGTACCGGTACCGGTTTTTTCAAAAATCAAAGTATCGGTACCGGTTTGTCTAGTACCGGTACCGCCGGTAAAAATTTGCACTGGTAAGAATGGGGGTCTGGGTGAGAAAAGAGTAGGGAATGGTGAAGAAGGAGAAATTTTTTGAGAAAAAAAATTAAATTATTTATTTTCATTTAAAGCATTTGTTCATATGCATAAGTGGTCAAGTGGCTAAACCTTCTGATTTTATTAATTTTGCCGAGATTTTCCCTTGTAAAAACTAGAGTTGAGCGGTAATCGGTAATTCAATGATCTTTTTTGCTTTCAACACCGCTTTTTTCGCGGCACGTTTTTCTCAAGACTTTTGGGGAACAAGGAGGGCCGGCGGTGCCGATAGGCGCCGCCGGGAAAAATTTTGTATTTTTTAATGCGATTTGTTAACAGAATTTGTAAAAAAAGACCAATTGATTAATTTTTGGGTTTTTAGGATGCTTAAAATGAAAGAAAAAAAGTTGGAATATTTTTTTTAATTAAAATTTCAATTAAAATAATGGTAAAGAAAATATGAAGAATATTCTATCCCAGTGGGGACTTGAACCCAAGCGAAAATAATGAAATCAGAAGGTTTAGCCACTTGACCACTTATGCATATGAACAAATGCTTTAAATGAAAATAAATAATTTAATTTTTTTTCTCAAAAAATTTCTCCTTCTTCACCATTCCCTACTCTTTTCTCACCCAGATCCCCATTCTTACCAGTGCAAATTTTTACCGGCGGTACCGGTACTAGACAAACCGGTACCGATACTTTGATTTTTGAAAAAACCGGTAATTACCGGTCGGTACCGGTACCGGCGCCCAACCGACCCGGTCCGTCATTCGAAAGCACACAGTCTAACGAAGCTAAAATATATAAAATCGCAGCGTTCAGGCAATTAGCACAAAAGATTTGATTAATTAAGTAATTGCTGATTATTTTCGTTTGTAACTTTCTTGAAATGTTAGAATTCTCTTGTTTTCTCGTATTATTACATTATTCAGACTTTGTGCTTTCGAATGATACCAAAAAGATAGGTTTGCTCGAATATGAACAAAGTTATTGTATAAAAACCCGGGATTGTCAATTGATTGGACTCATAAAGTGCATTAGAGCCTAAAAATGTGACTTCAAGGAATTTTTCGAAAATCATTTTCTGAAAATCTAGCTTTATATACTCCAAAATTTAAAAAAAGCATTGGAACAGAGAACAAAATGTGTGCTAACTCGGTTTATTCATCAAAAAAAGCATGAAATGAATGAGGTTTTTGAGAAAAGAAAAGCACCCGCGCATAAAACAATTTCAATTAGTGAAACAAAGGCGCCAAATGTGAGTGGAAAACTAAGTTATTTGTGCTCCTCCGATCATGCATCACTACCACTGTCGCTGTCCTCCGATGATGATGCACCAACACGACCGTCGCCTTCCTCCTCAATGCTGCCGTTGGGCGCCGTGGACGTGCTTTGTTGACTCGATGCACCAGCACCATCAGAACCACCTGTTGGGGAAAGCAAAAATTATTGACTGTGTAACTTCCTGCAATTAGAATTTGTTTTAGACCGACTCAATTTGTCGTTTAAAAAGTGATCAAAAACTTTTATAAATTGAGCCCAAAAATGAAGAAAATGTCACTTTTTAGTAGGGTAGGTCGAGACCGGGGCCAAGACACGGACAATTGAGTACCGAAGTCCCGGTTTTGTGCCGTAAAATAAAGATAAATTTGGTGTCCCATTTTGTATTTTTTTTCAAATGATTAATTATTGAATTGCTTTTTTGTCATAGAACAATAGTCACTTGCCTGGATGGCCTTGAACACGGGGTCGGTCACTGCCTCAGTTGGTTTGTCTCGCTTGTGCAGCTCCACCAGCTCGGACTCCAATTGTTGCAACTGTTCGTACAGTTCACGGTTGTCCGTCCACACGGCCAGCTCACGGCTCAGCTCGGGCACCACCAAAAAGGTGTGCCAACCCGTGGTTTTCTGAACAACCAACCGATGAATTATGGGAGTGATTTTTTAATACACAATTTTTTTAAAACTCGACTCGAAAGCCGATTGATTCTTTCTCGACTCGAAACCCAGAATCGAACCGTTGGGCCGGCCCAAGCAAACCTTTTTTTTCTCAACCCGGCATTTTTTGCCGGCCCGAGAACTCGAAATTGAACCGAACTCTTGTGGCCACCCCAACACGATGTTTTTTTCCATCCCTGCTCATGGCCCAAAACAATGATATGGCCAGTGTTTTTTTGTTTTGTTTTGGCCGAACTTTGAACGCAACACATCGCCAAAGATGTGGTCGCCAATGTAGAGCACTTTGCCCTTGAAGTTCAACAAATGGCGCAATTTCTCCCATGAACCTGAGTGAAAAATTGTTTTAACAACATATTGGCAAAATTTGAAATTGCCAAACCTCTCGAATAAACGGCGCCTTTTTCATTCAACGGATTTGTTGGGACGCCAATTTTCAGTGTATCCGTATCCGTATCGACCTTTGAATAAGCGGATAAACAAGCAAAAAAATTTTAAATTTTCGCACATGCTAAACAAATGGGAGCAGCGAGGTCCCCCCCCCCCGAGAAAATTTTTAAAAAAAACATTTACTAACATAGAAATTTTTCAAGAAAAAATCTTAGTTTTTCATAAGAAAATTCTGAAAAAATTTCCGAGAAATTTTTATGATGAATTATTAAGATTTTTCAAAATGTTTTCCGAAAATCGTTGAAAATTTCTCAAAATTTTTTTCTTAAAATTTGTTGTGTGAAAAAATATCTATGATTTACGGGGGGGGGGGAATCGGATAAAGTGCACCCAAACAAATATTTTATATTTTTTTGTACCTCTCTGAGCACGGTGCCTTCGCCAAACCACGACGGTTTGCACGCGTCCACAATGATCATGTCGAAGAATGAACGCCATTTTGGCCCCAACAAAAATGTCATAATTCCCTGTTAGAAGGAAAAAATATATAGGTATTTAATTTTAATAGAAAGTTCCACTATTTTTGCCATCCAGTTTTTTTGCTCAATTTCCCTCCAAAAAAGTAAACAAAATAAATAAACAATTTTGAACACATATCGCTAGCACCAAAGTGTCGATCAGTTTTTTTTTTAATTTTTTTATTTCCAAACGAAACATTGAAAGCCAAAAATTTATGGACCACTAAATTATGAAGAAATAAAAAGCTGACCATTAAAGTTTTTTTTTGTTGAGTAAGTTTATTGTTAGCATTATTCTTGCAATTATAGTAATAACTTTTAGATTTGTTTCCGAATTTCCAAAATTTTATTTTTCTTGGATTTTTTAAAAGAATGGATTTGTCTCCGACAAACTATTTAAAAATTAAAATAATAAAAAATCACAAAAAAATATTATTAATGTTAATCCGTAGAAATTGGGGGGAAATTTCACCATAAACATTTCGTGCTAATCTTCGGGCTTGGCCCACTTTCCCTCCCTTTTTTTCCCCAGTAATCCCCCAGGAAATTCGCCATCTCAATGCTATCACACAATCTCGGACGGATTTGTTGATGTTCGCCATCCGTTCCCCATCACCCCGACGCCAATTCCATCATCACAATGCCAATGGCCCATCCCCGCCTCGCCACTTCGCTGCTCGCCATTCCACCCGCCCCAAATTCGTTGCTCGCTCATTGGCCCTTGCTCTAATCCCGCCCATCTTGCCCACCCAGACGCGCATATAAAAAGAAATGAGGCCTCAACACATTATCGCTTTTTCTCCGGCCATTCGCAGCCAAATTCTCGAAATCCGACGAAATCTCACCATTTTGTTTTTCACCCATTGCATTTCTTTTGGCAAATTTTTCCATAAAAAACCAAATAAAACCAACAAAAAAATACTTTGCGTTCATTCATTTTCCAATTTTTGTCACATTTCACGTTTGCTTCACATTTGGCCCTCCCCTTGGGCTTTCCAATTTCCTGTCCGGCGGCTCCTTCAGCCGCTTGTACCCATTTCGGTCCCCAAAGTCAGCACCTACTGCTTTGGACCCATTTTCCTTCCCTTTTTTGGGTTTTGACTGTTCGGCACCAGGACCGAGCCAAACCCCCCCCCCCCCTCGGTTTTTCCCCGTATTTCGCTTGCCCGATTTCTGTGTGTCCCACAGTTTGGATTAAGAGTCTGGTGCTCTCACCGGGCTGAGCTTCCCAGGCACCCCCCTGTTTCTCCTTTTTTTTTCCTTTTTTCAGTTTTTGGGACTTCTAATTTTTGATGTCGGTGATTATACGGCAACAGCTTGCCTCCCTCCTCCCTAGCATTTTGTCGGACATTTCCAATGGTCCTACTCTCGAGGCATTACCTAATGAGCCCTCATCCCTAGACGCTATAAGTGTCGCCGCTGAAAATGTCTCGCGTAAAATTTCCCGGGCCAATTCCCTCCTGGAAAAATGGACATTTATCCTGGCATCCCCTGACAAAGAGATAAGAACCGAGGAAAATGCGCTTTTTCTTAGTTTTTTGGTAGGGGGAAAATCCCCCGGCGATATAATCGCCGAAGGGTGCGACGTTCAGACTGAATTAGAGATTAAAATCGACCGAATCCGGACGTTAGCCTCCCAGGCCCTCCCCGCCGGGCCTCTCCCTTCAGCCCCCACCATTCGCCCCACAATTAACCTCCCGGCCCTACAGCTACCCGACTTCGACGGACACGAAAGCAATTGGCCATCCTTTTGGGCCGCTTTCTGTCATACGATTCATGACAATCAGTCCTTGTCGGGGGCACAGAAATTGACTTATTTGGTAGGTCGGCTCCGGGGTGGGGCCCGAACTCTTGTTGACGGTTTTGCCCTCACTGATCACAATTATCCGATTGTGGTTGACCTCCTAAAGGGCCGTTTTGGGGACGACAACAAACGGGCAGACCGGCTCCGTAGCGAGCTTTTCCACCTTTCTAAACCCACGGGGCATTCAACGTCATTAAGGGGTTTTTCTGAGCATGTCGACAGAATTTGCCGACAACTTGAGAGCTTGGGCAGTGATTTGGATGATAATCCATTTCTGACCGTGGCCATAAAGGAAAAGTTGCCCACGGAAATCAAAGCTCAACTCTATGATAAGGAAATGGAGGAAGGGGGCCCTTGGACGTCCAAACAATGGCGGGAACGTTTAGCCCGGGTGGTAAAACTTAAAGAGGCGGTCCATGCGCCCTGGGAAAACATTCCCATTCCCACCCCACACTCGCCTCCCAAACCTCCCCTACGTCCTTCTGAGCCAGTCAGACGAGCCTTTCCGGTGGTGGGTGAGGTAAAAAGGAAAAACACCGACAAAGAATGCTCACTTTGTCTCCGGGAGGGTCACCAACCCTCGAATTGTGTGGTTTACCGGACGGTGGAGCAGAGAAAAGCTCGACTTTCTGAGCAGGGCCGTTGCTCTCTTTGCGCCCGTAAGGGTCACACAAGGGACAATTGTCTGACAAGGGCCCACTGTATCCGCTGCGGTGGGAACCATCATATTTTGGTTTGCACTGGCCCGGCAGAAACCCCGGCTAAGGGTGGCAATTCGGTCCCTTTAGGCCCCCGAGCCTGTTAGGAAGACCCCTCCAATGGGAGAGTCACCCTCCCGCCTGTTCTTCGGCATTCCCCCCTCAGGGAAACCAACAAAATTCCCAAATTTCATCCGCAGTCGCCGAACGGGATTTTTTCCCTCCTTTCAATGAGTCCCATCCCAATGGAAGGAACCGTCCAACTGCTTACTTGATGATTAAAGAAATATTTGTGTTTAACAATAATGGGCCATCCCCGGTATCAGTCCCTGTCTTTTTTGATCCCGGTTCCCAACCTGGGTTCATTTCCACTGATTTGGTCTCACTAACCGGCCCGGAATTAATTACTGAGGAGAAAATGACCGTGGGAGGATTTTTGGGAAATGCCTCACCCAATCCTATGGAATTTACCTCTCCCCGTTTTGCCGTCCGACTTCGGCGAAGAGATGGTGGCTGGGAAACGGTAGAGCTAAACCAAACCGCCAAAATTATCCCGCCAGTCGAATTTTTGAAGGAAATGCACTGGGACCCATCCGAGAGTCTTAAAATGGGAGCAACAGTAAAGGAACCACAAATTCTGCTAGGAATAAGAGAATTTTGGAAATTTTTTTTGGGGAGAAAGGAAATTCTCCCGGGCCTATTTCGTGTCGATACCGTATTTGGTCCTATTTTTGGAGGAGAAATGGAGCATTACTGTATTCCATTACCCCCGACCCCCAATTTTTTCGCTTCACCCGTCTGTGGTGCCGTTGTGAAAGCCAAAAGGCCCGACGAATTGGTGAAGCATTTGTGGAGCTTAGAGTCGATAGGAATTCGGGACCCATTGGATTCTAACGATGATGAATTAGCTTCCGACCTTTTTCGAGACTCAGTTAAATTTAAGGAGGGAAGATATGAGGTTGGATGGCCCTGGCGCCCAGGGGGTAAAATTAAACTGTCCAACAACTTTTTCCTGGCCTACTCGCGGTTGTCAGGCCTATCCCAAAAATTGCGTTCCAATTCGGAGTTTCGGGAAAAGTACCAAGCAACCATAATGGAGCAATTTAAAAAGGGGATAATTGAGCCTGCAGTTCGTACGGGTGGCAACGAGCATTTTATTCCCCACCATGCCGTCGTTACCCCCAAAAAATTGCGCATCGTTTACGATGCCTCGGCGCATGAGAAAGGAAAAGCATCACTAAATGAAATGCTTATTCCCGGGCCCAACTTAGTCCCGGAATTGGCCGGCGTTTTACTCCGTTTTCGGTCCTCCGCTTTCCCTGTCCTGGGGGACATCCAAAAAGCCTTTTTGGCCGTCGGTCTTAGGGATGAAGACCGAGAGGTGGCCAAATTCCTCTGGCTAAAGGATCCTTCCCTGCCCTTAACCCATGAAAATTTAGTTGTTTACCGGTTCAAGCGCATAGCGTTCGGTGTCAATTCTTCACCCTTCCTCCTGGCTTCCGTTCTTCAGCATCACTTAACCTTGAATGGGGACCCCCTGGGGATGAAACGGAATTTCTATGTTGACAATCTGCTTCTTTGTAGTGAAACAGCTACCGAAGCAGCCAAAGCCGTCCACATTGCACGCCAAGTGATGACAAGGGCAGGTATGCACCTCCACGAATTTGTGGCAGCCGACCCAACAATTTTGAGTGACCTCCCCGCCGAAGAAGTTTTGGTGGGCGATGTACAAAGAGTTTTGGGGCTTTGTTGGAATTTGGCACAGGAAAAAATATTTTTTGAATTTCCTGCCAAGAGCAATTTTCCGACCACCCGACGGGGAGTATTGAGCACCATCGCCTCTTTGTTTGATCCCCTGGGATTGTGCAGCCCTTGTCTCGTCAAGGCAAAAATGTTTTTTCAGTCACTCTGGGATTCAGCCAAGGGGTGGGATGAGTCAATCGGACCAAAATTAGAGAAGGATTGGGTTGCCATTATTTCTGAGTGGGACTGCCCCCCAGTAACGTTTGCTCGGTATACCCCGTGTGGCCAGGCCAGCCTTCAGCTCCATGTATTTTCTGATGCTGGTCCCAATTCATTTGCCTCCGCAGTTTACCTGCGCTCAGAGCTTAACGGCTCCGTTCGGGTCTCGCTACTTTTCGCCAAGTCGCGACTGAGACCCAAAAAGTTCAAAAACGATGGGTTCACCATACCCCGGCTGGAATTACTGGGACTTATTACGGCAATTCGTGCCAAAAATTTTGTCGTTTCTAATTTGGATTTTTCGTTCGAAAACATTTATTTTTGGGCGGATTCTCAGATAGTCTTATCCTGGTTGGCCAGCACGGCCTCTCAGCCCATTTTCATCGCCAATCGATTGGCTGAAATAAGAAAGGAAAAGGGCGCCTTTTTTAAGTTCGTGAGGTCTACGGATAACCCTGCCGACTTGGGAACCCGGGGGCTCTCTCCCAGTGAACTGAATCACTGTGATTTGTGGCATTATGGTCCAGAATGGCTTAAACGCCCAGAAAGGGAATGGCCAAACGAGTACCGGGAAATAATTCTGCCACCCGAGGAGACCACGAACGAGGAGACCGAACTTGTCCAAATTGCCGTCCCCATTTTAGAGCCACCCAGGGGTCCTTCCGTTCTTAATCCCCGGGACTTTGGGAGCTGGTCAAAGTTTTTAGCGTCCACAACTTTTGTTTTATTTCTCTTGTTTAAGTTTTTTGGTAAAAGTGAAGCAGCTAAGCAAAAATTTTACTTTTTTTCTAAACTTGAGGGGGCCGAGCCGTCGTCATTAGCGGCCAGAACAGTGGCGAAAAATTGGATCATAAAAAGGGAACAGGCATCCATGTCCCCTGGGGGTGACACTTATGTGGGAAATGACGGGCTAATCCGCCTCCGCACCCGTCTCACTTATGCTCATCAATCGGTCGATTTTAAAAACCCGATAGTGCTTCCCCGCGATTCGTGGGTTACTCGGCTACTCATTCTGAAGGCTCATAGTTCACTAGCACATGCCGGGGTAGACTACACAATGGCCAAATTTTTGGGTGAATTTTGGTGCATTCGGGCGCGCCGCTTGATCAAAGGCATTCTGAGGGAGTGTGTAGTTTGTATTAAAAAGACGAGACCACAACAATCAATTGAGAAGAAGTCAGCATCAAAAGAAATTCAAAGCAATTCCAAAACAAGAACCGAACAGTAAAAAACTCACAAATTTTAAGGTCCATAAAAAAAAGGAAAACAAAACGCCAACAAATAATTATAATTCAAAACATAAAAAGAAGTCAAAAGGTCAATTAAGTACCACAAAGCAAATCCCCCGATGCACTTCGCTCACAGAGAAAAAAGCGTTACCGAAATGGATAAGGACGGACAAGGAAGGGAAAAGAAAGGAGCCCTTTTTAAGTGGGCCGACCGTCCTCCCCTCCCTGTGATGACACCGCCCGAGGCAAAAGACAGAGCGCCGCGTCGGTTCAATTGGGCGAGCAAAATCCCACATTTAGCAACCCTGCTGGCTGTTCTGCCCCTCCTTTTCGACAGTGTGAATGCCGGTTCACGGGTTCTCACTTGTGATGAACGGGGAATTTGGATTTTTTTGAACCCCCAGGCTGAGAATGCACTCGTATGCTGCGAGGGGATTTGTAGCAGCAGGGGCCATCCCTCACCCTATTTGCTTCCCCTCCCCCCGGACTTATTGGCTAGTGGGTTTGAATGCCATGTTGCGTATTCAATTGCGGGTGAAAAGATTTCATCCCAAACGCAATGTGACCCAGTCGAGGGGTGTAGTCTTATAAAATGCTATTTATGCTGGGAAAGGGTACTTAATCCCCATTGTTCGCCCTTCCTTCTCGCCTTTGTGCTTGGCACGGTTGCCGGCTCAATTGGGGCGGCACTGATCCTTTGTTGTTGTTTCCTTTGGTCATTAAGAAGAAATGGTGTACGGTACTATTGGGGGGGATGTACGAACTTTTGCCGCAAAAATAGGCGAAGGAGAAGGCCGGAACCATCGGTGGAATGGCAGGGTCCAGTTATAAGAGATGCGGAATCGGATGAAGGGAGCGAGGTGCGAATCAGGCACCGGGGATTGACCGGAAGATTAAGCCCACCACATCAAGTGGGTGGGGCAAATCCCGAGGAAAGTACGCTTCAAGCCCCTCCGCGATTAGACAATAACATAAATAGCCTAACCCGCCTTGGATACGCCTTGGCTCCGTCCCTACTCGGGCTCATTGCCTGTCTTTTTCTTTTGTTTTCACCGGTTAAGGCTGGCCTGGAAGTTGTGTCCATTTCCGCCGACACTGAGGAGTGTACAGTGGACCATGGCGGGACTAAGTGCCAATTTAACAGTGTCACTTCCCTAACACTTTTACCAGTAGGCCAAAGAGTGGAATTAGTGTTTCATACTCCCCACACACAACCCATGGGTAGCTTATTTTTTGTTATGAATGGTCTGTCCCTCCGATGTGCTAAGTTAAGCCGAATGTGGACGCGGTCCTACCGCGTGAACGTGTCATCCATCCTCCGTTGGCCGGCAGCAGGCTCTTGTACGGGCTCCTTTTGCTCAGAAATGGAACCCCATCATTCGGTCCCCGAACTCGGCGCAAAATTTCCCGGCTTAAATTTTTGTCGCGAAGCCTCCGGGTTTATTCGTAGAGGCTGTTTTTCACCCGAATATGCCTGCCTTTTCTACCGGGTGTTCGCTGAACCAATTTCCCCATTTGCCTATGAGTTATTTCAATGCCCAATTTGGCAATTTCACCTAAAATTGGGCCTTACTTTGGAAATAAAAGGGTCCACCCGAACAGAGGAATTCACATTGGCCCCCGGTATCACCCACCATTGGCCCGTGGCCAATTTGTCGTTAACATTTTCGGCCAGCAGTCTCCCCCCACTCCCGTTCCTCGGAGGCACATTTATTGCCAATCAGACTCATGCCGCTTTAGTCCCTGAATGGCACTCACACCTTAGTTGTCCCTCGGCATTGTCGGCCGAACGCCTGAGGTGCGCTCTGATTTGTATGTGCTAACCGAACTCTCCGGAATTTTTTCGGGGCTACTGATTACGAATATCTTATCAGAATGCAAAAGTCATTAATTCTAAAATTTTGTCCATATGGTCAAATGTTCCTAAAAATTGATTATAGGCATGGTAAAAAAATGTTGTTTATGTTTTGTGCGATTGTTCAATGACCATCTCATTGGTTAATAAATAGGACGGGTTCAAAATGGTTGCCTCACTCGAAAAAGGGTGCAAGATTTGGTCACATTGATCGAAATTTTGAATCTATGATTCTCAAAATATTTTTTTTGGTGGAGGCCCAGATTCTGTAAAAATATGTATTACTCTCTAGAGACCGGACGGGCCCGGGGGCCCGCCGGGCTTTTGCCGGGCCGCCCGGGCCCGGGCCCGGTAAATTTTCAAAAAAACCTGGCCCGGGCCGCCCGGTAAAACGGGCTTTTTTTGGACGGGCCGCCCGGCCCGGCCAATTGTCTAAGCCCGGGCCCGGTCATTTTGGCCGGGCTAAAACGGGATTAAATTTCGCAAGCGAAACTGCCCCAAGTTTGAAAATTTAAATAATTATTATGGCGAAATGTCTTTAGTTTAAAATTAAAAATAATCAGAGAAACAAATTCCAATTGATTTTCGTACATACATGCCAATCTTTTTGTTTTTAAATCCTTTAAAAGTTTTTCAGAAATGAATTGGAACAGAAAGTGGAAGAGGAACAGAAAGTGGAAGATAAAGTGGAAGAGGAACAGAAAGTGTAAGATAAACAGAAAGAGGAACAGAAAGAGGAACAGAAATTGGAACAGAAAGTGGAAGAGGAACAGAAAGTGGAAGATAAAGTGGAAGAGAACAGAAAGTGGAAAGGAACAGCAAGCTCAAATTTTCCGTAAAACGGCCAAAATTGGGTCCTTTTTTAGTGAAAAAGTGGAGTTTTTACCCAGCAGCGGGAAAAAGTTTTTTTTTAAGCAGCCGCCGCCGACGACCAAACAATAGAAAAGTCTACAAGTGGAAAATTGTAGTTATTTGCAGATCGTAAACAACTTTTATCAATTTTATTCAGCAAAAAAAATTATGGATAAATTTGCAAAAAAAAAGGTCTTCGGACCGGACCCCTCCCTTTCCCCCCCCCCCCCCCGAAAATTTTTCCTGGCTACGGGCTTGATCTGGAAAATAAGTTTATTTGAAAAATCAAACGATGTCAAAATCGCGGAGTGCCGAGAATGTAAAGAAAATGGAAAGTCCAAATATGAATTTAGCCTCTCTGACTCCAGCACCAAATCGCTCAAAAACCATCTTTTTCCCAATGCTGAATTACAAATATTGACTGACTTTTGTTGAATGATAAAAAATTTTCATAAAATTATTTAAACAAAGCAAAAATAGAAATTACGTACCTAATTTTCTCATTTTACAAACCAATTTTCGAAATTTTGAAAAAAGCCCGGGCCCGGCGGGCGCCCGGCCAAAATTTTTGACCGGGCCCGGGACGCCCGTTTAAACGGGCTTTTTTTGGCCGGGCCGCCCGGGCCCGGCCAATGGCAAAGGTATAGATTATTGGTCCCGAAAATTATTTTTAAATAAAGTTTAAGAAAATTATTTTTAGGGGTAATCTGAGGCGCCGAGCACGAATCCGGTCTTATTTTGGCTCAGTCTCGAATCCCGAACCCGGACTCGAACAAAAGTTCGAGAATTAAATTTTCGTACTTCGCAGTTTTAGTTCAAAACCCGGCTATATACGTGGAATCAAACAGGATCTTATTAATACGTCAATAAAAGATTATTTAAACCATTTTGAAGTAAAAATGTAGTTTGAAAAATTTAAATTTTTGAACTATTATTCGAATCTGGGTCAGGGGTTCGAATTTGGTCGAAATTGATGTCAGAATCGGATCTCCGACCCTGAAAACCCCTAAACAACTTTGTTTCTAGAAAAAAAAATTAAAATTTTTCAAAAAAGGGTGCGGGGTACCATCGACAGTATTACGAAATGTTCGAATCCGGGTTCGGGGTTCGAGACTGAGACAAAATAAGGCCGGATTCGTGCTCGGCGCCTAAGATTACCCCTAAAAATAATTTTCTCAAATTTTATTAAAAAAAAATTTTCGGGACCAATAATCTATACCATTGCCCGGCCAATTGTCTAAGCCCGAGCCCGGGCCCGACATTTTCAAAATTCCGGTCTCTAATTTTATCTAGATTTTTCGTCAATTACTTGATTTTCAAAAATAAATTTAAGAAATCAGAGTTCTCCGATTCCGATCGCAGCCTCAGTTCACTGCTGCTTTCGATGATCGGTGTCAATGGTGATCTGCTGAACATATCTTTCAATGTTGGCCGTCTTTGAAGCAGACTAAATCCCTGAAACTGATCAGTGCCGTCATCCCATGGCTGTTCCGCCTCTATCAGTGTTTGAGCATATATCATCAATTTGACCAAAAGTGCGCACAGACAAAACGCCAAAAAACCCCACTAATTTAAAAATTTTGCCGAGATTTTCCCTTGTAAAAATGGAAGAGCCGATCTCGAGTTAAAAACACAACTTCCAAAAAATAAACAGGGATTCGATAGAGGGGGCCAAAATACTGGCCAATGCAAAATTTCAAGAAATTTAAAAAGCTAGAAAAATTTTTTGAAAAGGACTAACATTTCAATAATTTTAATTCTTTTTTAGCCAAGTCCACAATTTAAGGCCAAACCAAATAAAATTTACAATATTCTCCAGAATTTTCCCTTCCAAATGAGACCAAAATGGCTCTATTTGGTTTACTATTGACCAAGTTATAAGCATTAGAAATTTCTTAAAAATCACTGTTTTATCACTTTTTTCTCTTGGCGCACAACATGCTCTAGATGCTTCAAACCAAGCTAAAAATGTGTAATTTTGGTTAAATATTGAATGAATTTTCTTGTTTTTTATATACAATTTTTTCTTAGATATTATAATTTTCATTTTAAGAAGAAATGTTCCAATGAAAAAAAAAATTAAAAATGTCCTAAGCTGGTAAATGATTGTGATTTGCTCTCAATCTCTCTATTTCTATCCCGCTTTCTTATCTCTCTCACTCTCTTTCCCCCCCCCCATTCCATTCCCTTTCTTTTCCCTTTTCTCACTCTCTCTCTTCCTTTTTCTATCCTCTCTGTCAGACACCTATCATTCACTTTCACTCTCACTCTCTCTCTCTTTCTCTCTCTCTCTTTCTATCCCTCTCTTAGCAACCTAGAAAACCCCCCGGTACCTGTTTTCAGGACTTTTTAAACCAAAAAAAAATTGGTATAAAAAACGGACCCAAATTACATAGTAGGGATTCCCATATAATTTTAGGGAACCGTTCGGTTCGCCGCGGAGTTTTTTCGCCGCGGACTTTTTCGCGCGGCTTGTGCGTCACCCTTTGCCTTTCGAAAACTATACATATTGTCTCTTGGTAAATGTGGATTTTTTTAAAAAAAGAAGGCCATTCTTTATGACAAAAAAATCAATATTTCCTGGATTGTCGATGGCCTTAAACGCAGGAAAAACATGTTTTAGCTTCATTAGAAGCTTCTAGATTTGATTTCTATATCCATATTTTACATATTTTTCCATATTGCGATTTATGTCCATAATTCTATATCTTTCTATATTTTAGCTTGTGACTATATTTTATCCCATTCTCACGGGCAGCAGTGCAAGCAACAGCAACAAAAGCGAATGATGGCGGTCGAACGCGGGAGCAGCGACAGCGGTGGAGCGGCGACCAATGGCACCGCGACGGGGGAGGGCGGTGGAACGACGACGGCATCGGACGGTGACGGTTCGGGCAAACCGCCGCCCAAAAAACCGCCCGAACCGACGCCTCGGCCCGGCACACCGGCAGCGCCCACTGCTGCCGAAGGCGGTGGTGGGGCGGGAATGTTCTGTGACCCGGACGACCAGGAGGATGACGAGGTTTTTGGGGTTTGGGTCCGTCCCATTTTGGTAAATCATTGGCGATTTATCATTACTTGAAAGTCAGCTGTTTAATTTTTCTTCTAAAATGGTCTTTAATCTTCGTAATTCCATTGCTTAATTAATAAAACTAATTTGAGTGACTTTTCGCGGCCTTAAAATTTTTGGAGAAGACCATTTAAACATAATTCATTTTCTTTCAGATTTTGGAGGAGTCGCCTTGTAAACGTTGGTCCAAGCGACGCGAGAAGGTCAAGCAGCGTGATGTGCCGGGCATTGACGCGGCGTATTTGGCGATGGACAACGAGACGGGCAACGAGGTGGTGTGGAACGAGGTGCTATTCTCGGAGCGCAAAAATTTTCGTGAACAACAGGTTCGGATTTTTGGGCATTTCTTCTCGCAATCATATGTTTAATAGTGCAATTAGAAAATTGGGTAATAGTACGGATGGTACTCCCCCTCTTTGCAAAAAAAAAAAAAAAATTTTTTTTGAATACGGGGTCAGGTTTCGAATTTGGTCGAAATCGATATCAGAACCGTATTTTCCGGAACCGATTAATTCCGAAAAAAAATTTGAAAATTTTTTTTTCGAAAGGGCGGGGCGGTGGGGTACCATCTGTACTCCGCAAATTGAATGGGCCCGCTAATTCACAGAAAATGCAGTTTCACAGACCCCTTAAAATTAATTGATTGGTTGATTTTCATTCCCGCAAAACCAAACAAATCCAGAAATTACAATTAGAAATGGTTAATTCCCACCTATTTTGACTAATCTAACATTTATCCGAATCGTTTAGGAGAAGATTCGCGCTGTGTTCGACAACTTAGTCCGTCTGGAGCACCCAAATCTTGTCAAGTTCCATAAATATTGGATGGACACCAAATCGGACAAGCCCAGGGTTGGTGCAATGGGTTTCTCAGTTGAATGATTAAAAATATTACTCATCAGTATCATTTACATGGTATTTCATCAAAAAGGTTTTGGGAGAAAAAAAATTCACGAATTATCAAAATTGTAGGAATCGATTTTCCTTTTCCTCTACATAGTACCATATCGGTATATCATCCTTATTGTTAGGCGTGTGCCAATCCCGACCCCTACACAGAATTGAGGGTCGGGGATAACTCTGAAAAAAGTACCATTCAGTGTCCATCCCCGTTTTTCAGATTATTTTCATCACCGAATACATGTCCTCCGGTTCGATGTCGCGTTTTTTGCAAAGGGCACGCTCCTCGGGTTCACTGCTCAACATCAAGGTTAACACAACCTCTCATAAAACAAAAAAAAGAAATTCCGATACTTTTTCACTTTACGCCACATAAAAAAAAATTTTAATTTTTTTTTCTGGAGTTTTCGGGGTCGCTAATCACGAATATGACGTTCATTTCGAACAATTCCGAAATCCGGACCCAAACTCGAACAAAAAATCGAAAATTTAATTATCCAATTTCTCTTTTTCATCTAAAAACGATTTAAACACATGGAAACAAACTGAAAGCTATCCACTCATGCAATAAAAGATCATTAAACCATTTTTAGACGAAATTCGAAAAATTAAATTTTAGATTTTTTGTTCGAATTTGGGTCCGGATTTCGAAATTGTTCGAAATGAATGCCATATTCGTGATCAGCGACCCCGAAAATCCCAGAAAAATAAAAATATTTTTTTTTATGTGGCGTAAAGTGAAAACGTACCGAAATTCCAATCCATCTAATTTTACCATTTATTTTTGGTCAAAGAAAAAGTGGGAGAAATGAGTTTTTTTAATGAAAAGAAAAAGCTTCTTAAAAAACAATTAAAGCAAGAGATTGTGTTGAGTTTTTTGATTTAAGCGGTTCTTTTTTTCTTTGTATTTAACCGGATTTGGACATAATTGCGAAATTCGGAAATTTTTTTTAAGGTTCGGGATTTTGGTTGATTCGAATAATGTAATAGAGTGATCAAAGCCCCCTTGAAATTTATCTTCCTGAATTTTTAGGCGTGGAAGAGTTGGACGCGTCAAATTTTGACCGCACTGTCCTACTTGCACTCGTGCGACCCGCCCATTGTGCACGCCAACCTCACGTGCAATTCCGTGTTCATCCAACAGAACGGACTGGTCAAAATTGGATGCGGTAAATGCCTATTCAGTCACAGAAAAACCGGGTCCTTACCCAAATTTTTCGAAAAGTTTTTTTCCCTTAGAATTTTCTTATAAACCCAATGAATTACAATGCCCATGTTCCATATGGACTTTCTTAGCACACTTTCCCATCAATTTTTAGTCGCGCCAAAAACCATTCACCACCATGTGAAGACATTCCGTGAGAACATCAAAAATGTTCATTATCTGGCGCCTGAATACGACCGTAAGTGTTTGTTATGTTTTTGAAGTGCTTTACATGGGGAACAGGATTACACTAATGTTATTAGTAAATTTTTATTTTGTTACTTTTTCGAATTTTCTCCGCCCCCCCCCCACTTGGTATTTGTCAATGCGATTTTTTTTTAATTTAAAAGGTTTTATTACCCGAAATAATGAATTGATTTTTTTCCATTTAGACCAAACGGAGACGACAATTCAGGCGGACATTTATTCGTTCGGAGTCTGCGCTCTTGAGGTTTTTTTAGTTTTAATTAACACTTGCTATTTCTTCATCAATGGGATGGGGGAGGAAGTTGCAGGCTCGCAAGCAAAAAAAAAATATTCCGGACGAAAAATTTAAGAAAAATGTCATTGGATAAGAATTAATCATTCTTCGAAAATTATGCATATTAACATGGCGAGTCAATTTTGGGCTCCCAGTACAAGTTTTTTTTGCATTCTTGTTGCCAACTCGGACACATTCCACCCCTTTGCAGATGGCCACCACGGGTGCACTGCAAAGTGGCTGTTTCAACGGTGCTCCTCCGTCCAGCATGGCATCGTCCGCCAGCGTCGCCCCACCCTCCGCCGCCTCTTTCGCGTCGCTTCCGCTTCATGCGACGGCTGTGCCTTTGCCTTCAACCGATCGGGACAGAGGAGCGGTGACCGAAAATGAACCAAATGGCACCGGTTGTTCCCTGGCGTCCGCAGCCTCGACCGGTACACTGCAGGCGACGGTCAGCAACTGGCCAACCGCGACTGCATCAGCTGTGACATCATTACCGCAATCAGCAGGTAAATCAAGGGATAAGATGGAGCGGTGCAACGCAAAACTCCGCCGCCAAATTCCGCCGGGCAAAAAATTTTCAAAATTAATGTAACATTCCGACTATGACTGCTCAGATTACTTAAAACCCACTTTTATCATGTACAGCATGGGGGTGCACTTCGCTTCCCCCCCCCCACATCGTTTCCCCCCACTGCGAGAAAGTTTTTTTTAAATTTTCTAACATAGAATTTTTTCAAGAAAAAAATCGCTGAAAATTTCTCGAAAAAAATTTTTCTTAGAATTTTCTTATAAAAAACGTTCTAAGAATTTTTCTTGAAAAATTACAAGTTAGTAAATCTTTTAAAAAAAATTCTCGGGGTGGGGGGGGGACGAGCTGCTCCCAGGGACGGTCCCAGGATTTTGGCTTGGGGGGGGCACCTCCCCCCGGGATTTTTGCGGTTTTAAATGCGGTTTGTTAACAGATTTTGTCCAAAAAATGACCAAATTTTGTGATTTCGAGCCATTTTTAGCAGATTTTCATTAAAAATTTGTGGATTTTTTGAAAAATTTAGCGACATTTCTTGGAAAATTTGGGTGAGGCCAGGTCTGGGGGGTGGGGGGTACCAGCCCCTTCCCATGCTGCTTCTTCTCTCCTTCGTTCTCGACCCAATTAGCTCCCGAGAACATTTGGCATTGTTGTAATGGTGCGCCAATTTTGAGGTTGAAGGACTTTTCACCCATTTTTTTTTTGCCCACAGAAAGGCGGCTCGATTTGCTTGCCACGAAATTAAAATTTTTAAAAATTTTCCAGCAAATATGAAAAAATTTTTGAATCCCCCCCCAATGAAAATTTAAAAATTTTATGGGTACATTGTTGAATTTTATAGTCAATTTTCGTAACAAATAGCATTCACATTTTCAAAAAAAAATTTGAGAATAAGGCGAGCCGGCGGTGCCGGGAAAACTTGTAATTTTAATGCGCATTATTAGCAGATAAAATTTCCCTTCTATTTCAGTATGCTCTCACGTGGTCACCCAGGAGATGGTGCACAAGGCGCTCAACTCGTTGGACCAGCCCGAGCAGAAGCAGTTCATTGAGCGCTGTCTTGAGCTAGACCCGGCCCGTCGTGCTAATGTCACTGAACTGCTTGATCGTCTTGGCCCTCCTGAGCCGGACCCGGACGACACACTCGCTCAACATCCCCAACACGAAGACGGGTGAGTATTCTGTTGGCCTTAGCAAATATGGCTTCATTCCTTTTAAATCGCTTAACGTCCCACCAATTTGTCATTTTATTAGCGATATTTACCAAATGATTTTTTCTGAGCGTGTTCTTCCCTTTTCAGGTATAATATTTCCACCATACACCAGCAAGATCAACACCACCAGCAGCCGCATCACCATCATCAACAGCCCACCCACAATTTCGTCGTTTCGGCTGCCACTACGAACACAACCACCAGTGGCCAATCATCCACGCCGGATGAGAACTCGACGACGATCATAGCACCGCATTCTCCGGCGCCAACCGCGATGACAACTGGCACCTCAACCAAAACAACAGCGGCAAACAGCACTGGTGGTAGCGCCGGTGCCACTTACGCGAGCGTTGTCGCACCATCAACGACCGCTGCTACTGCTCCATCCGCCACTGTGCCGACCGCGGCTCTACCGACATCGACGGCGCAGGTGATGACGATTGCCACGTCGACGAAGACGACAAATGGAGTTGGACAGCAACAGTTACCAGTGACCAGTGCCAGCAAAAACAATGGCAATGTTAGAACGGCACCGCCAACAGCGCTTGTGGTGCCAGTGGCTGCACCGGACGAAGGCTATCACACCAATCAGAGCATTGTGGACGGTGCTGAAGCTGGTTATGCTCACCATCCGCAAATGACCGTGTTCGGCGGAATTGACATTGTGTCAACAGGTTCGATGCAAAAAGAGTGGCCATGGGCACCTCCAACATCATGCGGACATATTTTTGGTGCTCGTTTAGCTGATGCCGTTCACCTGCCTCCGTTGTTGCCACCTGCTGCGGCGCAACAAAATCTCGAGACACGCCAAGTTGTACAGCTGCATGCCGAGCTTTTGGAGCCGGACGCGGACGGAGTGGCCACCAGACTGCGGATTCAGCTTCAACTTGATGACCTAATGAATCGGCAGTTAACCGCTACTCTTCATGACGGAGATACTGGGGACAGTTTGGCTGCTGAACTTGTGCAAAACGGCTTTGTGTCCGAGGTGGGAGTTTTTTTGAAAAAAGCGTGCCGCAAAAAAGGTCTATTTACATGCATGGCAAGACCCTCTTCGTAAAATTTTTCGTCGACTCCCCCCTCCACCGCATAGCATTCGTTCGTAAACGGCCAGGCCGACCCCCCCCCCCCTATTTAATGTATGATTGCTTATATTTTGTAGCCGTGGGCGGCAATTAATAACAAATTTTCTCCATTCAGAAAAACATTTTTCACACAGGAAAACTCGCGGGAGGTTTGCGAACTGTTGACCAAGGTGGTTGGGACCCGCACTTTGCAGCAGCAACAATTGCACGCGTGGAGAGAGTCGTCGTCGTCCTCGGCAGCGGAAGAACAACAGCAACAGACGCCGGCAGGGAAGGGCAATTGATCCGCCGCGGCCGACCCGATCGATCACTTTTTCCATTCATTCTTTCCTTTTTTCCTAATTGACATTTAATTATTTTATCAAATTATTGATGTCATATCATGTATATGCCCCTTTTTGATGATGAGTGAGCATTACAACAGCCAGCCACAGTCGACGTGCGCTTGTTTTGGGAATTATTTTTCATTAGTTTAAAAACAGGGCGAGTTTCCGGCGGAATAAACAATTGGGGTTTGGGTTTGAAAAAAAACATGGCAATAAATCTAGGTAGTAGTACGGGATACACCCCCCCCCCCCCTCCCCCTTAAAATAATTTTTTCTTGTTTATAGGTTTTCGAGGCCGGGAATACGGTTCTGACACCCATAGACCAAATTCGAACCCGTATTCGAACAAAAGTTTTAAAAAGTGGTGATTTAGGAAATGGCAATGCTTTTTGAGATGTGCCAGAACTGTACAAATATTTGCATAAATGAATCATTTGAAAAAGTGGCAGTTGAATTAATTTCCGGAGAAATTATGGATTACAAAAAAAAAGTGTATTTGAACGAAATGCAATCTGCTAATAAAGTCAGACTATTAAACATTTTGCGAAAAAAAATTTCTCTAAATTTTCTGGACAAAAAAAAAATTAATCAGAAAATTTCATTTTCTGGGGCTGAAGAAAGAGAGGTGGCGAGTGTTTGAATTGGCAGATGGCATGACAAAAACTGATTGTTGAAGACGTTTTGTAAAATTGCATTATAAATTTTTAACATGTATTTTGAAATTACTATTTATTGAAAAAATATATTGACTTCACATTTTTTAAATAAATGTTTTATATTTTTGAAGGAGAAATTAAAAAAAAAATTATACCTATTCTTTGACTCATATTAATAAATTATTGCTTTTATTTTAAAGGATTATGCATCAACAAATGGCCTCCTCCCACACCATTCTCGACGTATTCCCTCCCAAATTTGACCATGAATATAAAATGAGATTCCATGTAAAGCTAATCTCCCCCTCCCCCCTGACATTGACATTTTTGGCATTTTTCTTGCCGGAAATGGCCGGATTTTTACAACAAAAATAATATGAAACAAATTTTTTTCATTTTTTAGAGTAAAGGTTGAAAACCGGAAATAACCTTTTCGCCCTTTTTAAAACTTTCATTTTGCCAACATTCAACAATTTTTAAATTTTTTAAATTTAATTTTTTTTAATGCAAAAGTTAAATTAAGAGAAAGAAAAATGCGCCTTTCAAATTGTAAAATCATTAAATTGAACACCACCAACAACAGCACAAACATATCACTTTTGTGCTTATGTCCGTCCGTCAATGCCTTGCCAAACATATTGAAGAAATAATGAAAAGAGAATCTTATAACTAGGGCTGGTAAAAATATGGACCAAAAATCGCGAAATATGGAAATAAAATGGCAAAAAAATGGACAGATTTTTCCAAATTGAGTGTATAATTTTTCAAAATTTCTTAAATATGCTAAACGCACAGTAAAACTTTCAAAAATGGCGAAAAATGGTATTAAAAATCATTTTAGAAGGAAAAAACATAACATAGCTTAAAATTTACTCATTTTAGCGAAAAATCAACCTGAAAAGCGAAATTGTCATTTTTTTCTTATTTTTATGGAAATAGGTATATAAATCGCGAAATAAGAAAAAAATATATAGAAATCCAGGTACTGATTAAGTTTGTATCCCCCTTTTGGGTCAAATTTTTTCAAAATTTTTTTTTTCTTTTTTATTGTCGCAATTGCTTTTTAGATTGATGGAAAAGCTTAAAAATTTCACTCTTGCCGATTTATTCAAAGTATTGGCTCTTCAAGACAAAGAATTCGAAGAATGGCTCAAAGAACTTAAGCTTCTACACACCGCCCGTTTTTGCGTTTTTGTGGCGTAAGCAATTTGGAGGACCGGACATTTTTTATAATTTGTGGACCCAAATCGCGGAATTGTACCCAATAAGCACATAAATCTCCTTTTATTTGTTATTTAAAGCAATTGCGACAATAAAAAAGAAAAAAAAAATTTTGAAAAAATTTGACCCAAAAGGGGGATACAAACTTAATGAGTACCGAAATCCATCCTAGCAGCTTCAAACCAAGTTAAAAACAATCCAATTTCGTTAAACAAATTCGATAATTTTCGCTAATTTCTCAATTTGATAGACATAATTTTAAGCTAAGTTTTTTTTTTTACTTTTCAAGTCCCTAGGAGCTCATAAAAAAATGGAAATATCCAAAGAATTATCAATCCCAAAGATTTTAAAATATTCATCATTTGTTTACAGAATAAAAAAATTTGCAAAAAATAATATTCCTTATTTTTAAATCATGAATTGTTTATTGATTTTTGCAATGGCAACGTAAAATAATTTTAATGATGCAATAATAAACAACGGAAATGCAAAAAAAAAATCGCTATTTATTTTGTCGAATAAGAAATATTTTTCATAATTATAATTAACTCTCAAAAAAACAAATTAAAATGATAAAAATGCAAATTTTAATAATTTTGTTAATAATTGTGATCATTTTTGCCAGTGTTACAAACGGTGCAGGTTCACCACCACGAGGTCAATTTTAAATTTAACATAAATTTGTAATTGCTTTATACAGTCATGGTCATATGTTTACAGCCTAATTTCTTCTCATCGCTAATAATACAAAACAAAAGTCAACTTCACCCCCAATTTTGGTAGTCATATGTTTAGACTCACTTTTTAGTTCTTTAATAAAATCAATATCTTGTGGGCCAAAAATTCTGAAAAAATCCCTGCCATGCTAACTGTTGATGCTGATCAAAAAAGTCTTTAACAGCAATTTTGATCAGATCACTCCTTCATAGCGATCGGGACGCCAACTACACTGAAAATTCTGGAAATTTTTTGGAAAAAAATCCTATTGGGTTGGGAAAATTTTTATGCAAAAAAGCATTATGTCCATCAGAAAGAGCACAAAATGCTCTACAATATGCAAAAGACCGCAAGTCTCTATGACCTATACCCGCTGAGGTATGTCCACTTCAATTTTGCGTTTACAAAAGGTACTGTATTTAAACATATGACTACCAAAATTGGGGGTGAAGTTGACTTTTGTTTTGTAATTAATTATTAGCGATGCGAAGAAATTAGGCTGTAACTGATATCATTGGAAAGCTCACAAAAAATGCTACAAAAAACACTAAAACATGTTAGCCTTTTGGCCGCAAATAAGCTTTTAAATAAACATAAATACACTAAAATTTAGAAAATTTTCGTAAAAATCTCAAGGGGTTAGGAAAATTCTGTAAAATATAATAGACCCATTGGAATGAGCAAAAAATGGACTGAATTATCAACTACTGTAAAAGCACACGATTTCGAAATAAGTTAATCCATGAAATTTTTTTAGTTCGTATTAATACAAAAACAATTTTATCGGAAACGGACGAACAAATTAATAGAGAATTAAAAGCCTATCGAAAAGCACATGAGAACATTTTTGAGGCGGAATTGGAATGGGGGAAAAGATTTACAAACAAAATTAGACAAAATGACAAAGAAATTGGCGAAATGTTCGCCACAATCAATCAAGCAATGACAACTCACAAAGAAGCTATACGGTAACAGCATAAACTTTTATAATTAGTTAAAACCATTTTGGATATGAATTTAATTAAATTCTATTAATTAACCCAAAAATGATAAATATCCATAAATATAAAAATATGCGAAATATAGAGGAAAAAACAATTCGGAATAGCATAAAAATTCCCTGAATTATTTTATAATAAAAATTGAATTTTGGGAACAGTTTTTTGGTTTTTAAAAAATTTTTCTCAGTTAAATGTTTTTTTAATTTTTTTTTTTTGCTCGAGAACCTTGCTTTTCCGGATCAATTTACCAATTATAATTATTATTTGTGACCTTTGGCATTTTGATAAGAGGCTCGGATCGGAGCACTGATCAAATATTAATTGAAATGGATATGAAGCTGAGGTCGGCTCGACAAAATGTTGAGAGAACAGTCGCTGGCGTGGAATTGGCCTGGGAACAAAAGCGCGACGCGGACGCCGAACTCGCGGCTGCGGATGCGGCATTTAAACTGGCACAACAGCGACTGGACGCGGCAAAAAACGCGGCGGCGAATGCTAACACGGCACTGGACGCGGCTGACGCGGAGCGCATCCGTGTGATTGTAATTTTTAAAAAATTTTGTACTTTGAATGGAATTTGTGGTACTGATTTTGGTGGGTATGGAATATTTTTCCAATTGAAGAGAAACTGAAGGTACTTTTCGGTTTTCCCTCCCTGAAATTTTCAAATAAAAAGTCATTTCTAGGGTAATTTGTGACGCTGATCACGAATATCACTTTTATTTCCAGACTCAAAATTGCATAAAAACACTTTTACAGGTTTTCTTAGGTGCTGAAAACGCCTAAACCATCGAAAAAACGACGCGGCAAAGCGTTTAAACCGGATTTTGAACCGGTTTAAATCGCGAAAATTAGCTTAAAAATCAGCCATAAAAAGCGTTAAAACTATTTTTAAACCGGTAGTCAGAAAAGTCTTCGCATGCTCCCTTTTGCGTAATTTTGCAATTAATTATTATTTTATTCATCCATTATTTCTTTGGTACTGAACTGTCCATTTTTCACTGGGTCACAAACCCGAAAAGAACCAAACAGAATTATACTACAAATATGATGAAACTATGATTTAATTACACGGCGATTCAATTTTGGGCTCCTTGTACAATTAAGTTGGTTTTTTCGTCTTAGTGGTCTGTGCGTTAGTCACCAAAAGGGGGTCTCAGGTTCGAGTCCTCCTTATGTTGTATGTTAATTTCAATTTCTTCTTTTACAGAAGAAGGCAGAATTATTTTTTTATTAATAAAAGTTTTCGTGTCAATAAAAAATCATATTCAAAAAGCGTTGGTTACGTACAGCATCGACAATTTTATGAAATTTTCTTAGCTTATAACTTGGTGAATACTAGAGCAAATAAAACCATTTTATGCTCATTTTGAAGGGAAAATTCTGGAGAATATTGTAAGTTTTATTTGGTTTGGCCTTAAATAGAGGACTTGGATTATTGAAATGTTCGTTCCTTTCAAAAAATTTTTCTAGCTTTTAAAATTTCTTCAAATTTTGCATAGGCCCATATTTCGACCCCCTCTATCGAATTCTCTTTTGTTTTTTAAAAGTTTCTTTTCTATCTCGAGATCGGCTCTTGCATTTTTACAAGGGAAATTCCCAAAAAAATTTTAAGATTTGCAAAGTTTTGGCGTTTTGATTACTAAATAAATAATAAACTTATTTGCACTGGGAGCCCAAAATTGAATCGCCGTGATTAGAAGTAAAAAATGAAAAATCATTTAAAAAATACGATTTTTTAAAGTTTTTGAAAAAAAATTTCTTTTAAGGATGAACTGGACAAAAAGCAAAAGCTCCAACACTTTGTGCATCAGCAATTAAAGAAAATTGAAGTTTCGAAGCAACTGAATGCCCACCATTATGAGGACATTGCGATGAAATCAGGCCATAGTGAAGCAGTGGAAGTAAACAATGCAAAAATAAAAATAAAATATTTATTAATATTTTATTAGTATTTAAAAATATTTGGAACAGTGCCGAAAATGAGTAATTTCATTCTCAATCTTGGTGTCATGAGAACTCGTACACTTTGGCCTAATCTTTAGGCTAGGCCTAGGCTTAGGCTTTATTTTGTAAAATATGAGTTGACTTTTGTACGAGTTGCCATTAACCTCTCAATCTTAAAAATTTTAAAATTTATTTTACATTTATAAAGCGGAATTCCATTCAGTTATATTAGTTTTCCAGGCACTTATTCAAGTAGCAGACAAGCATTACACAAATTTGTACAGATTAAAGCGTAAACTGTTGCTGGACCGTGAGATTGAAGTAAAATTTGAGGCTCTTTAAAAAAACTATTTAAAAAATATCGTCAATTTCGAATTAATTACTTAGAATTAATAAAATTTTTAAAAACAAATTAATATCTTTTCTTGATTAGTTAATTGGACTCAATCTAATTTTTAAAAAGTAGGGTTTTTAATTTAAATTTGCTTAGCGTCAAAACGGGACGCTTTTAACTGAATTTAGAGAATTGATAATCAACTCAAGTGCTAGTAATTTTGTTCCCACAATTTGAGGAGTTGGTAAAAGCCCGGGACCTGAACAAGTATAAGCATGAAGTGGACGCGGTCACTTTCCGCCCGTTGGTGGACATTCGGGACAAAATTCTCTACTTGAGCACCAAACATTTCGGCCTGGAACTTGAAGAAATTGAAGCTGACGCCCAACGGCGATGCATGACGGACGGAAGCACAACGCCAAGCTACAGACAGAGATTCAAGGCAGGACTGAAACGGCTGAATAGTGTCGGGAGAAGTTCCAGCAGAAATGACGACCAGTCACAGCTGTTGTCGCCGGGTAGCGCGAGCAGACAACAATTGACAATAAGCGACGGCGGGGTGGGTTATGAATGGGTGGGACTGAGTTGGCCAGGACTCAAAGACGAAGCCATTTTTAGCCATCGCTGACCCACAAAATTTCCAGGCCACGAAATGTCCAAGTCTCGAATTTGAGTTTTTTATTATTCAGATGGGCCTAAGGTTAGGCAAGGGGTAATATAAAGGGTATATTCGTATTCAGCGACCTCGAAAACCCTAAAAATCCTAAATTAGACTCATTTTGTTTTCATAAATTTTGAAAAATAACTCTTTTGGACATTTCGTGGCTTGGACACTTTGTGGGGGCGCCTTAGCCATTTTTTAGAAAAATATGTATATATTTTTCGACTTCTGGACAATAAGCTGGGGACAACTCAACTGAATTCGGCTGATGGATTACCAAATAAAGCCTAAACCTAGGTCCAAGCAAGCCTAGGCCTAGCCTAAAAAAGCTTCATCCTAGCCTAAGTCATTGTATGAGTTGCCTTTTAAAGATTAAAAAATATGTTTAGTTTAAAAATTTATTTATTTAATTTATTAAATTGTCGAAAGCTGAGTTGTCCTCGACTGATGGGTAAAAAACTACTCACTCACTGAGATAAAAAATTAATAAAATAAAAAATAAATAAACTTGAATTAAAACAACCCCCATCTGATTGGTCCTGACGCGGGATTTTTTTCTTCTTTTTCTATGGCTAGGTTTGATTTCCTAGTGGCCATTAAACTTTATTTCCAGATCTTAATTTTGAAATCCAAGGGGACAAATAAAATATTTTTAATCCGTTCAACATGTCATAGTTATTATCGCCCGGCACCGCGAACAGACAGCAACTGACATTAAGCGGCGGCGGGGTTGGTTGAATGGGTGGGACTGGGTTGGCCACGACTCAAATAATGTGTAATTTTTTAATTTCTTTTTTTCTAGGGCTAAATTTCTTTCATAGTGGCCTTTAAATTTTATTTTCCGTATCTTATCTCATTTCGAAATATCTGTTGGCCCGAAAAAAAATTCAGGTCAGGTGTCACAAAAGCCGGGTTTTCCATTTCATCTCCAATTAAAACACGCTTATCGTTGTCTCGGGTGAGATTTCAAGGACCCTAAAATTTCTGAAATCCAATGCCAAACCTAAATATTTTTCATCTGATCAATAAAAAAATTATTTCTGTCACGCCACAGTTGTTGTCTCCCGGCACCGGCAGCGGTGGCAAGCAGCAACCACAACAACAACAGCAACAACACGTTGGGGTTGGTTGGAAGAGATTGAATATAAAATTAAAAAATATAATTGGGACACTTTGGTGTTAACATATTTAACAAAAACACTGTGTAACGGTAATTCGAATATTTATGCTTTATTCGGAAGTGAAAAGGGAAGAACGTACAGTCAATTGTGTGTATATCTCCGGATTGTCTTTGTACAATTGGAGACTGGTGGAATAAAATGAACCGGGGGGGGGGGTGAACAATTGTGAGGGAACAGCTTAAATAGTGATCGGGAATGGACTGCCCTCTGACAAAACAATTTCTGTCACTTTATGATAAATGCGCAAGCATTGGGGCTCAGATCATTAGTGCCTAAATGTTTGGCCACCAACAGTAAACCATAGAATGAATATCCATTCGAGATTTGATTTTCAAAGAATCATCTCTTGGCGAAATGACAACAAATAGCTGTTTTTTTACCAGCACGACCTCCAAAAGCAGAAGCCCAACGAACTGGTGGCCTATGTGGCACGTGCCGTTTGCCTGTACACCGACATTTTCAATCGCATGACGGAGGAGGAACGACAAAGTTTGAACGAAACCATGGCCTATGAAGAATCGCTGACCGGACAGAAGAACATTGAACTGGTTGGCCAGAAGTTGGACGCACAAGTTGAGAAGAAAGTGAAGAGTCTGATCGCCGATCAGCACATCATAGAATATCCGACTGATCAGCGGACGGTGCTGAACATGCCGACACTACACGAGTTTTTACGGTTGGAGCAGGGCGAGTCGTCGGCAATGGGCGAGAAAAAAGGTGCCATTGTTGCTCTACCCGGCAGTTTGGATGAGGTGCGCGAGGGGCTGATGAAAGGGAAAATTCTGGAAAATTTTTGCAAATTTTCAACAAATTCATTAAAATTCCAAACTTATTCATTGGCGTTGCGTTATACCAAGTGAAAAAAACAGAAAATGGCAAATTAATTTGAGAGAAAAGCAAAACTGTTTTTTTTTATATTTTTGAATTTGCACTAAAAAACATATACATAGAAATGTGGGAGTGTGTGCCGGGCCCGAGAAATGAGGGAAATTGTCCGAATTTTGGTCCTGTGATTTCCCGAAATTTGTTTTAATTATTCCAAAATTCTCTTTAAGCGCCCTCCCCTCTCGTGCTTCCATGCCCTTCCTCTTTTTATTTCCTATTCTTTTCCTTTAAATAAATTTATTGCTGTACATATGGGTAAAATGGAAATATAAAATTTGTGAGATGAGAAATTAATTAGATCGATCGTCCAAAGCGCTTAAAGAATGCCTGGGGAAAAAATGCCACTTTTGTCGGGTCCCGGGGAAAATAAAACGGTGGGAAGGGAATTCGGAGTGCCTTTTGTACGTGAAAAATATCCGTAAGTGGCGGAAGGGAGTGGAATATGAAAAGAGGGATCGGATAGGAGGGAGATTGAACGGGAGACAAGGTGGGAAAGGGAAAATGTGGTTCGCCGAATTGAGTCCCGGGGTTTGAGTAAATTGGAACGGGCTTGTGGATTACAATATACATTTAAATTCACATTTATATTCAGATGGCTCAAACACTGATAGAGGCGGAACAGCCATGGGATGACGGCACTGATCAGTTTCAGGGATTTAGTTTGCTTCAAAGACGGCCAACATTGGAAGATATGTTCAGCAGATCACCATTGACACCGATCATCGAAAGCAGCAGTGAACTGAGGCTGCGATCGGAATCGGAGAACTCTGATCAGATGTACAGTTTGGAATTTCACGCCTTGCCAAGCCCACAGTGGAATGACAAGATTGTGATCGGTGATCAGAAAGGAGACACGATGGTGATCAGTGATCAGAAAATGAGCCAAAAAGCTGATCAGAAGCATTCTCCTAGCAAATTGACTGATCAGGAGCATTCACCCAGCAAATTGGTACTGGTAAATGATCAAAAATTGAAGCAGGAAGCTGGGCATGCAAGAAGAAACAGCACTGGTAGCATCCATAGAGGTCAAAAGAAGGAAAAGGAAGCTGATCATCCGTCATCAAGCAGAGCAACAAGCATTGATCAACGGCCGGCGCTTCAATACCATCCAGCGGCTGATCTTTATCACCAACGGGCAGCTTCGGCAACTGATAAGAGCGACTGACAATTATGGTGAAGCATAAGAAAATGATCAGAAAGATGAATCATTGGGCAGTAATTTATCGATGAGTCGATTTTTGAAACAATTATAAAAAATATATGAATTTTAATGTGATAAATGGACATCAAAATGATTTACACAAATAATGAAAATTTAAAAAAAAATTGGCTTTTCGCAGTAAGTGCCGAAGACTGTTCAGGAACAATTTAAAAAAGAAATATGAAAATTGCTTAAAATTAAAAAAATAATAATAATTTTTATATCGAATAAGGAGAAGGAAGGTGCTCACTTGAATTTTTATGCACCAAAAGTTAGATGAGATGAGTTTTTTTCACATTTGATAAAAATCTAAAAAATCAGGTAAGCACAACTTTCAAAGCTGCTCAGACAAGTAAATGGTTCCCGTGATCAGATTGATTCATGAGGCTGATCAGGGGAGTGATCAAATTTTCAGCATCCCCAGGGGACTTTGATCAGCTTCAGGATGTAAAACTTCACAAATCTGTATCCAATTAACCTGATCATCATCATGTTCCAAAACATCTTTAAGGTTTGAAAAAGACCAGATATATCAAACAACACTCCATTAAATTGCAAAATCTGTGGCTATGAAGGTTCCTTTCAAAAATTAAGTCTTTCTGTAATTACTACGTCTAAAAAGCGGCGAAGGCACGGGCGAACAACGGCACCAACATTTTGCAAGAGGCGCAAACGGGCGGGGTGAAGGCCAACAATGGCAAAGTGATGGGTACTTTTCGGTTTTGGGGCCTAGATTGATTTTTTTTTAAACAACAAAGGACGTGCAGAATTTTGTGTGAGTTCCTCTGGCGCTAAGATGCCAAAAAGAGTGGCGCATATTCACTTGAAGAAACTTTAGCTCAAATTGTGGCATTATGCACCCAATATAATTTTGGCGCTTAGTTTTTGCAATTCTGCGCGTCCTTTCCAAAACCGAAAAGTACCAAGTGACGCATGCGCTACCACCAGCAAAAGCATACATCGCAATTTTTGAGGTACAGTACCGTGGGACGATGTTTGGCTCATTTTTTCGTCACTTTCCAACACTCCCTTATTAGTGCTAATGTCGGCATTCCTTTAAAAATGCCGTTCTGACTGACTGTCTGTGTACCACAGGTCTCTCTGCCAACCCGCACCTTTCCCCCGGTTCGCTTCACCTGTGCCTCGACTCGGCCATCGTCGGCTCTGCCGCCTGCGTGTCCGTGTTGGAGCAGCACATCGGCGACTGCGCGTGCGTTGGCTCTCTGTCGTTGCGCGACAACGCGTGGAGCACGAGGTGTGTGCTGTTTGGTGGTGCTGGACTCGAACGAGTATCGCTTAACAAAAGCTGGCACGACTTTTTGCCTCCGGAATTTTCAAAAATTATTTTTAATTTTTTAGCCAATACTTTCTGTGTTATTTTTTTAATATTCATAACCCTAATGAAATAGCAAAAAAGGCAGCGAAGAAATGTCTCACTCTGATTCATCATCACAGTTCCCCTTTTGAATATCAGCCCCCTGCCCGCTCCTCCACCGAATCTGTGCCCCTTTCTGAATCACTTTTTCCCCAAATTCATTTATTTTTTCCCGAAATGGGCCTCTCCTTGTTCAATCTTGTATCAGAAGAGGTTTCATTCAATGGAGGGCAAAGACAACTGCAAAATTCCCCGGCTCCGCTCGCCAGCAGCAGAAGTGCAGAAGTGCATGTCAGTAACTGTCATCCCTTTCTCATCCCACCCCCGGGGCTGTGCCGATTGAAGGTCAAATATGTTGCGCCCTTCAGAGCCTCGGACCAAAATTATTTTCCCATAGCGGGCGGATGACCTTTGTTCGTCGGCATTTTCTTTTGCTGCCGTCCTTAATTTTGCCTGTTGGTTGGTCGATGGATGCTAAGACCAATCAATGCTTTAAAAACCAAAAATTGAAACGGTGAAGCAATTAATCATTCCTCAGCCTCCGCAATTGTGCCATTATTGAGTCTTTTAGTTCACCTCCTTCCTGGTTGAGACCCCATAAAAGATGAAAATTCGTTTATTTTTTGAATGGAAAATTTCTAAATTTAAGGGATGTCAAAACAAATTTGCATTTGTTTTCTTGTTTTCCTAATTATTTTTTGGAATTCTGCATCTGCTCATCACTTATTGGACATTTCTCTAAGAACTGAAAGTGAATGTCCACTTAATTGTGGAAGACGTGCCATTCAGCAGGAGGAACGAGTAATGCTGCAACTTGACTCAATAGGGAACCTAAAATATAGCAATCAAAATCAAATGTTTATTTGAATATTTTTATTGGTTCGAAATTTTTTATATTATGTAATTTCATTAAATTTTGCTTAATTGAATGATTGAATTTTCTACCAAATTTTTTTTTAAGATTTTCGGTGGCACCATCGTCGAACAAGATTTGTGGCCCTGGACTTTTCTGCTTTCAGCAACAGAATGTGATGGAAAAAACACCTATTGCACTGCACAATATATCGGTGAGCCCATTATTTAATTTCATTTTTTCAATTTATTCATTTGTCAATGAAGAAAACCTGAAATGAGCATTATTTCGCACAAAAAAGGCAATTAGGAAATTCTGAATTTGTTAAAATTTAAATATTTCTTGCCTGCCGTTGGCAAAAGGATCGTCGGCTGGGATGGGTTACATGCAATTCCGATTTCGGAATCCGTTTAAAATTAGATATAAACTTTCTTTAATTACTACTCCGGCCTTATTTTTTCCGCGAGTCTTTTTTAATGCTACTTTTGCTAACCGCTTTTTTTGCGGCGCGCCGTTCTCAAAAAAAAATGTTTAAAGCATCCGGAAATTTCTTAAGAAAAATACACTTTTTCAGAAATTTTCCATTTTCATTAAAAATTTTAATCTTTCTCTGGGGGGGGCTTTAGCACCCTTACCTCCCCCCCTAGCTACCTCGTTGTATGGGTGCTGCCATGTTTAATTTCTTTTAGGGGAGAATTATTTTGCGACATCGGCCCATTGTCTGTACACAAATTTTTATTTGTGCCACGTAAACCCTAGACGACAAAAGAGACCAACCTGGGTGCCACTTGAAACAGACAAATTGGCACTAAGTTCGCGTGGTGAGACGTACCACGTCGACGAATTTTGGGTCGATCCACGGTACGAAGAAAATGACAACACGTTCCAAAATTATGCGTACGATTTCGCACTGATCAAGGCATTTGCCAAAATTGTGGCCTTTTTTCACAAGCAATTTTATTCAGAGCAGTTCCACCGTTTCTGCCGAACCCGTCTGTTTGGCTTCACGTCTGGACCGCTTTAAGGACTCTTGGGGGAATTTAGTCGGCTATGGGCTACATGTAAAAATAAATGATAACATATAAAAAATATAATAATAAATTGTTACATTTTTCATCAATTTTTAGCGTGCCGACGCAGAATGGGACCAAAAACTGCGCCATGCTGTCGTCAACTTGTCACCCAGCGCCATATGCAAACTGTTAATCTAATAATTTTATGATTTTTTGAAATTTCAATTTTAAGAAAATGGGGTGCCAATGCAAAACTCTGTTCTGGCTCTGCAAAAGCAGGCGCTTTAATTGTAAGTCAACGTAATTTTTAATTCTTTTTTAATTTTGTCGTTTTGCCGCCATTTTACTCATGAAAATGCCCAATTCAAAAATAGACAAAATTACAAAACTAATATTCAAATTCTTTGCATGGTTAAGAGCGATTTAAATACAAAAATTTTTTGGATTTTTCAATTTTTCAAAAAAAATTTTACTTGGAAATTTCCCGGTCCCGGCTTCTCAGGTCCCGGCAAGTCCCGGACCCGGTTTTGGCAAAAATTCCCTGTCCCGTGACACTCTTCCTAAAATAGACAAAATTCCAAAACTAATATTCAAATTCTTTGTATGGTGATTCTGGTGCGGCACTATTGACTGGCCATCTGCCGAGCAATGTTTATTTTGCTCAGGGAATATTGAGCATGTACAGACGTGGAAACAACCGACAAAACAACCCAGGTAATAATTTAAAATGTTCATTATAAAACTTAATTTGGGACTTAAAAACAAAAAATGTTAAAACTGAGAACCGATTTTCTGGATAAATGCTTAATGTTTTTCGTCGTTTCAGGCCACGGGGAGCTCAGAAAAAATAGGCTTTTGCCTAAAAATCCCATCCCTTGTTATAACCGAATTTTGTTTTTTCTTTTTAAGCGTCATTTAATTTTGTAGAAATTTACGCCCCTGTCTCCGACTTTTGTGGCTTTATCGCGTCCGTCACCGGCTCGAGAGTGAAGTGCATCGACCCTTACAATGCGATTACAATGGCAAAGTGCAAAAAGGCGACCCCAGAAGGCGCAGTCGATGCTTAAAGGATTAAATTTGCTAAGCCACAAACAATTTTGTTTTCAGCGCCTACCTATGTATTGTTCACAAAAATAAATATAAGTGCATTTTCGATTTTTATTTGAAGTTTTTTAAATTTTTGGCTTCGCACCCAAAATGAGCTCCAATCGAATGGACTTTATTTCTCTTGTTTTGGTGATGGAACTGATTCGGAATGACTAATGGAACTGGAATTGATTGCTCTTTCCGCCTATTCTCCGGAAAGAGAGGTGCATGAAATAGTACAGGGCAGAGAGTAAAAAGAATAGGGAAATTGGCGAAATGTCTAAGAGGAAGTTTGAGGATTCTGTTTGGCTCTATGACATTTCGCCAACTCAGCCAAAAACATTCATTTCGCCAACTAACGCAAAATCGGACATTTCGCCAACTGACATTTGGCCAACTTTACATCTCGCCAACCTGACGTTTCGCCAACTCAGCCAAAATCAGACATTTTGCACTAATTTTGCCAACTCGTCTTAAATTGATTTTTAAATATATAAAGATTAAAAATTTAAAAATAGAAAAGTGCACCAAAGCAAAGAAATCTTCATAAAATAAAGAAAATATCAAAAACAACGAGAATATAACATCAAAAATTTTTAATTTTCATCGGAATCAGTTTCTTCATTACTCTCTTCATTACACGAACGTGAAGTCCATCAACAAAGCCTTGCATCACGAGTCCGAGCAGGTGTAAAGCATTGTCAATCCTTCTTCCAAAACAAAGTCAGCATCGCCAAGAATTTGCACCACATTTTGTTCTTTAATGGTGTACCGTTGACGTTGCTTAGTGCTTTTTTGGAATGTTCTGCGCGTCCAATGTCCATCTGATTTGATGCCAACGACAAAGCACCCTCCTCGGATTGTTTGGCCATCTTAAAATTGTATGGGCTCGCGATTTTTTTCATCACCACACATGTCGGCGCTCAAATGATTGTTGTTCGAAAAGCTTTCCATTTGTTGTTCTGCTGCTTTCCTCTCAGCATTCAGCACGCTGTGTTCGTTTATTGGGATTTGGCGCGTTTAATTGGCTTTTACGGACTGGCATTTATTATTAAAATCTGAATTCTTTTTTGTTTGATAGGAAAATAGAAATCCTTAAAATTGACACAAAAAAAAGAAAAATGGCTATAATTGGCGAAATGTCATATTTTGGCTGAGTTGGCGAAATGTCAGTTGGCGAGATGTCAGTTGGCGAAATGTCGGTACACCTTCTGTTTCGATTCCCCGGAGTCAATTTTCGGTCTCAGCTTTTCGTGACTTTTTTGCCTTTTTTTTTGGAAATTCGCCGGGAGATTTGAAATTTCTATGATTTCGGCCTCTCCAAATTAGGCACAAATCAAAGAAATAAGGACACCTACGAGCCCTGCCTTTTAAGAGCCACTCTACAAGCAGCTGACAGTTTTCCTCAACTTCACTGTCGGCAGTTGGCTTTTCATCCGCTGTTACTGCTGTGATGATTTACGGTCCCCCTCCCCTTAGCTTTCTCGCGATTCGCTGAACCTTCCGCTCACCTCCGTCTGCTTTTGACTTGAAAACTTTGTTTTTGAATTTTGGACATAACATCCTTATTCTCGTCTCGATCTCGGCGCGTCTGTCTCAGACGTGCCATGCTGATCATTTAGTTTTGCAAATGCCTTTTACATCAGACTGCTAATTGCTGTTGTATAAAGTGGTTGTCATTAAACAGCAGCAGCAACACTATCAAATTAATGATGATAATGGGATGGAGTTGGAAATGCTGCAATTGATTGTCCATTCCGTCCATCTCTCTCTCCAATTTCACCTTTCCTCCGACGAGAGACAGTGCACGAAATAGCACAGGGCAGAGAGGAAAAGGAAAAGGGAATTGGCGAAACGTAAAAAAAGGAATGAGGGGCAAGAAAAAAAACTAGGAGTAGAGGACGAGAGAAAGGAGGAGGAGGGGCGGCGGAGGATGGTATCATCTTCATCATCACATCACCACCGCCTGACAACACAAAATCCACCGACGGACACTTTTTTGTGTGGTCGTCCATCACGGCTGAACAAAATAGGCCATAGACCAACGGCCATCTTCTAAATGGCTAAATTGCCTTCTGCTTTCCATTGGCAATGCATTTTTTTGCTAGAAAATTAGGGTTGAAGGTTAAACCCCGACCCGATTTGGGGAATTGCGATATTATCAAATGCACTCAAATAGTATGAGAGCTCTTCAAATGAATTTCTAAATTTTCTTTTTAGAAAAATTTATTTTTTCGACTTTTACGAAAATTTACTCCCGAAGAGGGTTGTTGCTCCCCGACATTTTAAAAATTTCTCCAGCCATCCTGACAAATTCCTCGATCCCCGACTTTTCTCTTCCCTAGGGTCGGTGCTTAACCTTTGTAAAATGTATTATAAAAAGGGGATGAGAGATTGTTGCTGGACCGCACAGACTGTCCCATGAGGGTAAGGTGCAGTTGAGGATGTTCGTGCCATTGTATTAGTGAATTTCGGGCCTTTGAGGCTTCGCTCCCGACTTCTGCTGTGCTCTATTTTCGGTCTTGGCCTTGGAAAATCCCGTTCCTCAAGCCGTATTCCAATGAAAACTCGACAGGGCAGGAGCAAATGGCACTTGGCTTTCCTCGTCTTGTAAGCTACATAATCTCATCTCATTTCGCCCATTCATTTTCGGCTAAATATGGGATGCATGGTTATGTGGAAGCAGATGCATCAACAAATGGCCTCCTCCCACACCATTCTCGACGTATTCCCTCCCAAATTTGACCATGAATATAAAATGAGATTCCATGTAAAGCTAATCTCCCCCTCCCCCTGACAAATGACATTTTTGGCATTTTTCTTGCCGGAAATGGCCGAATTTTTACAACAACAAAAATAATATGAAACAAATTTTTTTCATTTTTTAGAGGAAAGGTTGAAAACCGGAGATAACCTTTTCACCCAGCGATGAATCAATCATATTTTGCACATATTTACATTTTTAAAACTTTCATTTGCTATCAGCGTTAAATTTTTAAATTTCAAATTGGCTTTAATAATTCTTAAATTTAATTTTTTTTAATGCAAAAATTAAATTCAGAGAGATAAAAGGCGCCTTTCAAAATGTAAAATCATTAAATTGAACACCACCAAAACAGCACAAACATATCACTTTTTGCTTCTTTTTTTGCTGCCTTTCCATCCGCCAAAAATCAATCAATCGCCAAAACAACTGAAAAAACAGGCGAAGAAGAAACATCACTTACAAAATTCATTTTTGTATATTATTCCATATTTTTTGTTAAAACATTTTCACTTTTAAATTATTTGACAAAATGACGTCATCATCATTGTCGATGAGCCGTGAGAAAGCTGAGGAAATTTGCAAACATATCAAAGGTTCGGAGGAGGGAGAAGAAATGGCAAAAATTCTTGGGAAATTAAACTTTAATGAAGCTAAAATTTTCAAGGGGTATTTTTCGAATCTCCTTGTAAAAATGCCGAAATATTGATGAAAATATGGAAATAAAAACGCATCCTAGAAGCTTCAAACCAAGCTAAAAATATTATTTACTTAATTTTCGATCGAAATAAGTGTGCAAAAAATTATATGGAAATCCTTATAAAGCCTGGTCTATTAATAAACTCAAACGGCTGCTATTTGTAACAAGAGTCAAAATTTGATGCTTTTAAAAAAGTTTTCAAAATAATTTAATATAAATCCGAGGTTTTTTGTGGCCGGAATTCCTTAAGTTTTGAGTCCGATTGCGTGAATTTTCTGCGCCATAAGGTCCAACTCCGGGCCCACAACGAAAACAATTCAATTCAACCCATTACTACAAATTTCCCAATTTGTAGAAAATTCCGGTGCACTTTTTGGCCAAAAGTTCTGGGAGTGCCGACTCGCGTGCGCACTGCTCGCCCAACAGAAGGGCGACCGGTGGGAGTCGCGTTTCATGGCAATTGCCAAATTCCGCGTGTTCGTCCTGCAAGGCAAAAGTGTGAACAGCTTGAAGATAGAGAAGTGCTTCAACATTGTCGCGTTGCGCTACTTGGAACTGTTGCAGCAGGATCTTCAGGTGGCGAGGGTGTCGAATTGGGCCATGCCATGCCACGGCATTATTGCAAATGCATTCTTGTGTAGGCTTAGATAGAGGTCGGCGCGAGACAGGGTCCCAAGCCGGATTTACGAAAACATAATCTGCTATAATCCCGCATTTTTTTTGGAAATTTGAGATTAATCCCTAGGGATCTCAACCCATAAAAATAATTAGACTAATAATAGTGGCGAGGCATACGAAATCATAACATCACAACCCAAAAATCATAATAATAAATAAATTAGAGTTAGTGAAACATTGTCAGAAATACAATTATGGCAGAAAAAAACCGAGAATTCATTTTCCGACAACAACTCATTACGAAAAAAACGGAAGCCCAATAATTCAGCTCCAAATTGGCTGGGAGGAGCGTAGTGCCAAGCCGTCGTCGTCCGCCGCCGGCGCCGTCCCGCCAATGCTTCACTTTCTCGTCCATTTTCCCGAAAATGATCTTACGAAAAACACCAATAGCAAAAGCAATGAGGACGACGGCATGGAGCAGGAACTGCAACACAACCATCCACAGCAGCAGCGGTGCCGCACAGTGCGCGAGTTGGCCATGCATTTGTTGGCCACGCTGAAGCATTACTTCCCGGACATTCAGCGCAGGCACTGTGCCCCCTCCCTCACTTTGGGCTAATAGGCATTAATTGGTTATCCATTCATTTTCGGTCCCTAGGCATCAAATTTTTTGAAAAATTAATTCGAAAATAAAATTATTGTGCCCAACTCACAAATTAAAAAAAGCGAATTGCATAACTTTGCTCACTTTTCAGCTTGGCCAAACATTTTTTGACCATCAGTCCTTCACTGATTGCCGACTTTTCGGCACTGCCCTCCTCCACCCCTGAACTTCCGTGCCACAATTTCCGACGGTCCTACGTGGTCTGCCGACTTTTTTTAGAATGCCATTAGATAATTTAGATTTTTGAATATTAATTTAAACTATTACCAATCTCCCCAATTTTTTAGTCTAATTTAGGAAATGAATTTATTACCTAAAATCGCCAAAATACAATTAGATTTGGGTACCAAAACTGGCATTAAAAAGCAAATATACGGGACCTAAAAATTTATTGATTCATCAAACATCATTAAACAATATATAAATTTATCGAAATTCCAAAATGTAAAGTTGGCATTTTTATCCGCACGCCTTTTCAGGCACATTGTGATTGGTTGGAACATCCCTTTCGAGACGAAGTGATCTGGGACATTGAACGCATTTATTTCGTGCATTCGCAACACGAATTGGACCTGAACGATTTCAACCATTTGCCAGCAAAGTAAAACGAAAAAATAAAAGAAAAAGTGTTGGAATTTTCCTAGCAATTGCTGATCAATTATTTAGCAGGAAATGTGGATCAAAATATTATTAATAATCCCTATTAGAGCTGATCCTCGACCTTCGGGGCACAAAAAATCAGGGATAAACAAAAACCTCTACCAATTTGGAGATTAATCTATGGCATCAGTTATTCGCCTACTCGGGTTAGGGAGTGCCTCTAATTCCTTGGTCAATGTTTAATCGTTTGAGCTTTCCTCAAAAAATGCTGATCAGTCAGCAAGAAGTTATTTTCATCACTCCCTAGTAAGCTCGCTCATTATATATCCTAACCCTAATAAGTTGATTGATCAGAGACCTGCAGGCACTGATCGGTGCCGTCCAATTCTCGGATTTCTTCACCGGCATCAGTGCCACCGCGCAGCGTCTGCAGCCCGAGCACGTGGACGCCCTGTTGGCATTAGTCCGCCGTTCGCACTCTCTGCGCTCGTTGCGACTGTGCCGTTGCACGGTGCCGAAAGATTTTGTGTCGCAATTGGCAGCTGCGCTGGCACTGAACGCGTCGCTGCCGTTGGAACGGCTTCGTCTCGGCGAGCTGACCATCGAAGACAGAAAAGGTGCTGCCGAGTTCGGAGGAAAGCAGCATTTGTTGGCCGAATTCTCTGTTTTCAAAATTCGGTTGAAAAATGGGTGCACCCCAAAAGCTTGCCGAGACAAAATCTCTCCGCCGAAATTTAATTAAGCCTAGGCCCAAGCACCCTAAGCTTAGGCTTAAGCCTATGTATGAATTGCCGGGCATTGCTATTTTTTCGGCGATTTCGGCGGCGAGATGATGTCCCGTCCCCGAAAAAACGACTACCAATATTCCCCATAATCTTAGGGTTTTTAGCCCTATATTTCATGAAATTAAAAGGAGCCTTCATTAGGGAGAAATCGTAGGGTCATTTTTTTAATAGATAATTAATCACATTGCATTTTGACACCCATTAAATAGGCACTTGAGAAATGATCCCTTGACTGGAGAAAACTGCCCACATGCCTTTGCACGTAATTTTGAAAAATGCCGGAACAGGAAGAGGATTTAAATACTGCAAAAATCCTGCGCGAGTTCTGTTCCTGTACGGGTCCAACCCACAAATAGTCTCCGTTCTCTAAATGCCAAAATTCCTCACAAAACAGGCCTTGCTCAGCTCGGCACAATGTTACCCCAGTTGCCCACACTGCACACGCTGTTCCTCACCGACTGCGCACTCAATGAGAAGTTGGCACTTTGTCTGCTGCACGCTTTGCACCACGGCATTGAGCTGGCGGCGGCTGACAATGGCGGAGGAAATGGCCTCAATTCCGCAACGGCATCATCATCCAGCAAATGTAAATTTATATACGATGGAGGGGCAGATCCGTGCCCAGAAAATTTTGTGGACGGCACCCGAAAAGCTTTATTATATTATTTTTTTGCTCTTCGGACCAAAAATTAAAAAAAATACTTTCTCAAATGTTATTTTTCAAAATTTTGAGCGCCGGGGCGAAAAACAGGAATTTATAGCGTTTTGTGTTAAAAATAACGCATTTTTGCCGTTTTGGGGTCATTCAATAAATAATGCTACAATGGGGTCCGGTGGTGCAGATAAGCTCAGCCAATAAATTTTTTGTGGAAATTTAAGCAATAATATAAGAAACTTGTGTAAAATTTTCAAAAAATTTGCCCATTTATGCTTGAAAATTTTTTATTTTTCATTTCGTGAGGGGGGGGGGCAAGCCCCTGGATTAGGGCCGCCTGTTGGCGGTGATGGATGATTAGTGGGCAAATGACGTTTCTATCCCATTTTTTACTGTATTCTTTCAATTTTTTTCATAATTTTTTTAGGAAGCAGTTCAAAAGATTCTCTAGTTGTTTCATTCAAAATGTTTCCTCTCTCAGATGAGGGATTTTTGAAAAAAGGCTCAAGAATTTAAACTGCTGGAACACCACCCAATTTTACGAATGTGGACAGGAAGTGAGATACAAATTTGGAAAAAGTTGAAAAATAGAAAAATATGGCACACAAACTCCGTTTGTACTGATTAATGATGCGACAGTCGTGGTCTCGACTCTTGAGAAAATTTCTCTTCTTGAGCGTCCATTTGAACTTTGAGAGGCTACGGAGTGGGCTTATCATTTTTTATATTAATGGGCGAAAATTTCAACAATTTGCTCAATTAAAGTTCAAATTAACCGAAGAGGCATTTCTCCAGCTGAAATGCCATTTTGATTCTTCGCTTTAGCTAACAGTAAGCAACGCCAACAATTGCTTCACTCTTCGCCTTCGGCGTCGTCCGGCGCCGTCCCCGCCGCCGCCATTTTTGCATCCCAACGCTTTCAACTCCGGGCATTGAATTTGAGCGGCAATCAGTTGGGCAACGGCACTGAGTTGGCCGAACAGTTGGCCAACCTGGTGGCGCTGAGCGGCGGCGCCATGCGCCTGTTGGACCTCGGCGGAACGGGTAAAATTGTGGGCGGGTGGAGGTGGCGCAAGCGCGGAGCGAATCATGACAGAGAATTGCAAAAAAAGTTTTCTAGATTTTTTGGAGATATTTTTAGTTTTTTGTTATTTTTCGATATGAGAAAAGGGGGAGGTGGGAGAGAAATCTACTTTTAACATTCTTTGGGGGGATTTCCGTCTCGATTGGTCCGTCTTTAGCAACTTTAAAAGGCATGCTAGGCTTTTTTGATCGGTTACTGTTTTTTTATGTTAAGCCGTTCAATTGGACCGTCTTTGGTCCGCCCTTAAACTGGGCGGTCTTGGGCTGGAGGTGCTTCGGTTGGGCGGCTGTTACTGCTCCCCGTCGTCGTCCAAACGGAGCGGTGGAAGCGCAAAAGACAGCGCACAAGTGACACGCGAACTGTTTGCCACTGTGCATTCGTTGAAAGAGCTCAATCTGTCCGGCACACACGTCGGGCCGGAACTGTTGCAGGGCATTTTGGACGGTGGGTTCCTCGTCCGATACTGTATATTGTGGGCACATTACTGTGTACTAGAAAATAGTACAAACAAAGGCTATTGTCAAAGGGTGAAAAGTCTTCGTTTTAAAGCCGGGAGTTTTCAAAACTACGATGTCCGAACCGGGCTTAGACATTTAACGGGAACCAGGCGGCCCGCTAAAAGCCCGTCCGTGCTCTAATCCGTTTGGCCAATTTATTGATTTTTGAGTGTTTTTGGTCAAATTTTCCTCCATTGCTCGACAGTGCGTTTTTTCTATAAATATGATAATTGCTAAATTATTAATTTCATTTTATGGTGCGGTCAGGAATTCCTTCCAGCACTCCCTTATTAGTGCTAATGTCGGCATTCCTTTAAAAATGCCGTTCTGACTGACTGTCTGTGTACCACAGGTCTCTCTGCCAACCCGCACCTTTCCCCCGGTTCGCTTCACCTGTGCCTCGACTCGGCCATCGTCGGCTCTGCCGCCTGCGTGTCCGTGTTGGAGCAGCACATCGGCGACTGCGCGTGCGTTGGCTCTCTGTCGTTGCGCGACAACGCGTTGGAGCACGAGGTGTGTGCTGTTTTGTGGTGCTGGACTTGAACGAGTATCGCTTAACAAAAGCTGGCACGACTTTTTGCCTCCGGAATTTTCAAAAATAACTTTTCAATTTTTTTTAATTTTCAGTGTTTAATTTACTCTTTTTCGCACCCATAGCCCTAAAAACACGAAGAGAACACTGTATGCTTAATTTTAATGCACTGTAAGACTTGTCAGAAAATACGGAACTCATTGTTTTTTGGGTACTGTATTTATCACTGGCGCATTTCCAATGCCATTTTAAAATTGACACAAATTCACTCCCATTTCCCTCCTCCCTTCATAGGCATTCCGTTTGCTGTCCGCGCTTGGCCGCGCCTGCCATCTGCGCGTGTTGGACATTGGCGGTGCCAATTTCTTCGCGCTCCGAGCGGCCAAAAAGCACGCGCCGGTGTTGGCCGGCATTTTGGCCGAGTTAGTCAAGTTGATCAACGGCATTGAGCGGGAGGGACAAGGCGAGGCGGCGGAGGAGGGCGGTGGACCGGTAGGTAAAAGTTGGCCCAAAACTCATTTAGAAAATGAATCGTTTTGTCAACATTTTCAAGTTCATTGCGGAGCTGTCGCTTGCCGACGCACGGCTTGGGCCCCATCTGAGCGTTTTTCTGAACGCGTTGGGCCTTTGTGGGCGGTTGAAGCGGCTCGATTTGTCCAACAATGAGGTGCTGTTTGTTGCTAATGTTGATCATCGATCAATCATCATCAGCAGAAATGGCTAATTATCCGCCCCCATTTGATCTGATCAGACCGCCTTGTCGCTCAAAACAATTCCATCACCCTGATCAGAAATTAATTATATTTTTGTTGCTTTTGATCCTGTGTTTTTTGGAGGCAAACTTTGTTTTCAATTATTTGTCCATTCCATAAGAAGTGACTGACAACAGAACTTAAAAATATTTTTATGAGGGGGAGAATTTTTTATTTTTGCTTTTCTCTTTAGGGATTTGAATCAACCAATTCTAACATTAAAATAAAAATGCCTCCGAGAATAGAAAAATTTTCTTAAAATAATTCATAAAACTAAATTTAATTATTATTTTATAATAAATTAACAATTTTTTCGGTCTTCTATCTTTTTCGAAAAAATGTCATTAAAAGAATTAACCTGAAACTTTTTTTTCGAATTTTTAAATACTTTTTCAAACTTTGAAGATTAAAAAAATTTTGAGATAAAATGACGCGGTGTGGTGTGAAGGGTTGGCACTGTAAATTTACCAATTCCCACCCCAATTTCCCAATGCTTTTAGCTTGGCTCTGCCGGTGCGCGTCTGCTGTGCAAGTCGCTGCAGTTAAACCACGCGCTGCGTTGGCTGGCGCTGGACCGCAACCAAATTGGGCCGGACGGCTTCGCAGAGTTGGCACGTGCATTGCGCGTCAACCTCGCGCTCGACGGCCTGCAAATGCCGTTCAGCGACGCGGCCGAGTGTGTGGTGGCTATGGCACGCGTGCCGGCCGAACGAGCGCGTTTTCAGCTTCAGGCAAGAAGCCAATGCTAATTAATAAGCCTTCTCCAAGCCTTGGTCCTTTGCCACGCAAATTATTGGCAAAAAATGCGTCCGGCAAATGAAATTCGCAAATTAGGCATTTGCCAAATTTTCCATTCAGTTTTCTTTTTTATACCCCTTCCAAGACCTACCTCACCAAATTTCCCAAAAAATTTTGCAAAATTTTTCCGAAAATCCACAAATACAGAGTTTTTCGCTTTAATTAGTTGCCGTTTTCTGATTGGTGCATGAAATTATGATGTTTCTAAAGTAATTGGCCACTTTTTGTACACACAGATGGAAGAGATTGAGCAGTGCCTGGAACGCAATCGCCAACTTCACACATTTTCTTCGTCGGTTGAACCGCCGGTGGCCGTGTGCCATTTCGTTCAGAGGACCATGCACAAATTGAATAATGTGCGTGGGGGTGGATGCCGGGCTTCTCCCGAGTAGGACAATCCAACAGAATTTTCGGGAATTTGTCTTTTTTTCTCGAATTCTATCATTTGAAAACTATTTAAGACTTAATTAGCAGTGAGTGGGGAAATGGAGAAATTAAAGTGAATTATTCATTGAAAATTATTTTTAATATTAAATATTGATGATTTATGCCGAGAATTTTATCAAAATTAATCACTGTCGTAAATGGAGCAATTCATTCCCTCCATTCCCCTCCTCCCCCCCACTGGAAAATTTAAAAAGAATTTTTTTAGTTAGAGGTTTTTTCTTTCTTTGGAGCTTTTTTCTTTTAAAAACCCTAAAATTTTTTAGTAAGAAATCTTTTGAAAGTTTAGTAGTTTTTTAGGAAAAATCTCTAAGAAAAGTTAAAACAAAATTTTCCGTGAGGAAATGATGTGTGGCAGTGGACAGTGGGGAGGGGAAACGTAGTGGACCCAGCGAAAACAACTGGAACGATTAAATTCCATCCACCATCGAGACTCTCGTCGAGCAAAGGGCAAATGTTACCGAAAAAACTGAAATTATGATTTTTTACGGTTTCGCCAACCCAGAAAAATATGTGTTGCTTTTGCAAATTCAGTATTGTGAATTGTACGGGCTTGACGAGTGTGGGCATGATGCCGAGCTGAAGAAGATCGCTTTCCACAAAATTGGCAAAATGATCACCAAGAAAGGGCACAATTTTGGCACTCCAAACAATGCCGACTGCGACGACGAAAACAACAGTGGTGCCAAGAGCAATGTTGGTGGACGACATGCCGACAGTGGCCGTGGCATTCTCGAGACTTTGGCTGATCAGCTCGCTGAACGAATTGAACGGTTTACTGATCTGCACAGTGAGGTGTGTTTGTGGTCCGGTCCATTACCCGATTCTTTTTTGGCTCTTTCCATACTCCCGACAATTTTACTCCCGATGGGTTCGGGGTCGTTTGAACGTTTTCCCGTTCCGGTACCGCGTATATTTACTAGGCTTAACATTTTTTCGTAAGTTTGAGACTGATTTCTGGAAACCTAAGAGAAATTACCAACTTTGAAATTTTAAGAAAAAAGCTTAGAAAGTTTTTAATAAGAAAATTACAAAAAAAATTATAGTGAATTACTAAGTTTTTTCAAGAAAATCGCTAAAAAAAATTTTCAAAAACTTTTTTTCTTGCAAAAAGTGTCTAGGTTTGGAAAAAATTGTTATATAAAATTTTCCGGGGGGGGACAAGCTGCTCCCGATGAAAAGACCTGTAAAATTCAGCCAATTTTAAAAACATTTTAGGGATAGGCATCAATAACTGATCATCTGATCAAGCCCATTATAGAATAAATTTATTCAGCGCTTTGTTCAACAATTTATTTTCCGTCTGGCCGATCTGGAGGATGTCCAAATGCAACCAGAGCACAGACAAGCAGAAATTGACCAACAAAAGTGCGAGACAAACAAACGATTGGGCGTCGCACTGCGCGACGATTTGGCGGCACTTTTGGACAAATACAAAAAGTACGGTACAAAATGTGTCATCGCGAGTACTGTAATTGGACCATTAAATAAATTGAGGTCATTGAATATGATGGCAAATTTTTTGGCTAAACAAAGCTCTGCAAATTTGTAACCGAGGTCTTTTGAAATTAAAACCCGACAGATCATTCGGGAGTTTGATACCTAAAGTAAATATACAGTAAATATTATTTTTTTAATTTCAAATAAAACATTTTCAAAAAATTCAGAAAAGCAAAAATTCTTATTTTTTTCTTCCATAAAAAATATCTAAGATTTAAAAATTTTTAAACGGAGAGTGGGATCGGCGTGGGACTGGGCGGGAAACGAGCTTCTGCTCTCTTTTAATGACCCGCATTTTAATCCGCCGCAGGGAATTCACGTGGTCGCACCTTTTCGCCAATGTTCACCAGTGCCTTCTTGCGGAGGATGCGCAGGAAATGTTCATGGTTCAGCAGCAGGCGAATTCCGACCCGTCTTCTTCGTCGTCCTCGACACGTACACGGAAAAGGGAAGTGATCTTCCGGGGCAACAACCAATCGCAACAGAACGCCGCCACCCACCAAAGTCAGCACCGGCCCGAGTCCGCAATTGTGCCAACCGAAGACGGTAGGGCAACCAATCCTTTTCTACGGTAAAAACACTCTTGAAGCGTAGAATTTGTGGAGTCAATCACTATTTCCTTGACATTTCTCGTTTATCCGGAGCGCAAAAGCCCAGTTATCCTGTAAATCCTGCTTTAAGAAAAGAATACAGTATTCCGTGCATGATTACCGTACCATCCCTCCTTAATTTATTCGTTCTCAGTTCGTACAACCGCAGCGGATGCGATGGCCTCGCTGTTGCTAATGTCTCGCAGCGTCATCGGCGACTTTACGCATGTGAGCGACGCCAACCAACCAGGGCGAGAGAGAGACAACGGCAGCAACAACGGCAAACTGCTGACCCATTTGGCCAAACAGAGACCGAAACCGGCACGGCTCAATCGCAGTCGCATTCAGCCGACCATGGCAACGGTGACAAGCCCGACGGTGGATGATGAGCAGCAGCACTGTGTGGACGACACCCCTCCGACATCCTCCTCAACTGGTGAAATTTTGCCGGATTTAGCCAGTAAAACCAAATAAATACGAGAAAGTATGCTGGTCAATGGTGATTTTTCATGGGGTACTCCTTGGACATTCAGCTAATGACCATTTTGTATCCGCTGAGTACGTTTCTGACCCAACGGTTGCAGCATCGTCACCGGCAACGGCACACTGTGCCAATCCGAAGTCGGTAATTTATGGCCGCTTGTGATGGGCGCACTTCATTTCCCCAGCCCAAAAAATTTTTAAAAAATCAAAGAAATAAGACCTGCATAAGCAAAAATGAACAATTCTTATAAAGACCTAAAACCAAAAAATTCTTGAAAATCTGCACATTTTTTTTTTGCTTTTTTCTTACTGAAAAACCTTGGGTTGATTAAATTTTTAAAATTTTTCGTGGAGAAACGGCGTGGAAAATGATACTTTGGCAGTGACTGCTGGTAATTAGTGGCTAGCTTACATAATACATTCAAGCACTTCATCGCCATGTCACATGGGCAATGACATGGGATTGCCACCATCTCCGCTGCCGCTTCGCGTTCGGCCGACGCCGTCGTCGCCTCCGGTGGTGCCGCCGCGGCGCGAAAGAATGGGCGGCGGACCAGACAGTCCATTGACGCCACCAAAATTGCCGCCAAAGCCTCCGCCATCGCCCGCTGGCCGACAAATTGAAGAGGGACAGACGAAGGGAAGGAAAAGTGACGACAAAGAAGACGATGACGGAAGCGAGAAGACGAAGCAGTAGCTGAACCACCAGCAACAAATGAACAGTGAAGGGGCGATGGTCAAAAATTGAAACAGCAAATAACCAATCAATATGTGTGTACGCAACCTTCTTTTTTTTGTGGATTTTCTATATACAGTATATGTATCCATGGGATAGTACAGTATGCAAAAATTAATGGGCAAGAAAAAGCTACTCAAATAGAGTCTTCTCACTTTTCTGATTTATTTGGAATATGTTCTAATTTTGGGGTAGTGACCAAATTTTGTTAAGGATTTCTTAAACATACAGTCATGGTCATGTTTATAATCACTTAACTTTTTTCTAAATTTCAACCAAAAAAAGTAAGACATTTAAGAATGATCAAAAAGTTTCGACATTTTTTTCGGCCTAGGACTTGAGTTAAAACGTGATGAAATTTGAAACTCTCACACCCTTTTTCTGAGATGAATTTGTGCAATTTAGTTTGAAATGAAGCGAGTATGGCTGATAAAATTCAAAACCAGGAAATCGGGCCCAAAAAATCAGAATTTGGGGTCGAAAACCAGGACATTATGTTGCTTCAAATCAGTTATTTTTAGAATTCATTTGATCAAAAATGTACCAAATTTATAACCTTCTTCTCATTATCGATTTTAACAATTTTGGGGAGGAAATTTGCAAATCGTAAATTTGAGAGCATTCGGGATCAAAAAATCAATTTTTAACAATTTCTGCGGCGCATTTTTCAAAAAAACGATGGCACAGAAACCATTTGCAACAATTTAATTACACAATTTTAATGCTTCTAAATCCGATGACTTTGTTTGTCAACGGATTTCGAGGGATTGGCAATGCTTTCCGATCGGCGCAATTGACAATTTTCATTTCCTTTGTGCCATTTTCTCCTATTTTTCTTCTAATTCGAATTTTGTTCGTCAATTTCCATTTTCGCGTTTTGAAATGTTCTCCACGATATTTCCCTAATGTCAGAAATCGGAATTCACGCGTCCCAATTGTCAGAAATTGGAATTCACGCGTCCAAAAATTTTTCGGAAATCGGAATTCCAATCCCAAATCTCAGAAATCGGAATCCCAAATTTTTCGGAAATCGGAATTCTGATCCCTAAATGTCAGAAATCGTAATTCCCTGAATCGACAGTATTACGCCCGATTCGTACCTTTATGTGATAAAAGCACATAGTCATAGAATGTTGTTTTCCAATGTATGATGTATCCCTCCTCCTCATAGATTACCCAATTTATTTCTCGCCGGGACACCAAAATACATGGGAAATGTTATTCGAACGCCTGAGATCGCGCTCTTTTTATCGAAATCATTCTTTTGGAAAACCGGGTGCGTGCTGGTGAGGTGGAACTGCAGCCGCAAGTGGACCAACTCCATGCTCAGTTTCAGCATATGCTTCAGGAACAGGTAACGGAACCATAAGAAGGGAGAAAAAGTGAAAAATAAACATGCTTTAGCAGCAAACAGCTGGACGAATGCTTCATTCAAAAATTACTCATTCTCGAGAGGCAAAAAATCTGATTACAAATTGGGTGCACTTTTTTGAAATCTTATCAAAGGCTGGTTTTTGGGATTACTAGGCTCAATTTGTACGGATTTTCTTTAAAAAATGATAAACTACAATTAAAAAAAATTAGGAATCATATGTATTTTGTCGATAGGAAAGCCATGAGTATACAAAAAGAAAATTCAAAATATTTTAATTTTTGTAGAGGGATTGAACCAGGGGAAAGAAGAACGGAAAAGTCAAGGAGACTAGCCACTAAAGTCGTGAAAACTCGTTTTATGGGTTTTTAGGGTTGCTGATCACGAATATGACATTCTTTTCAACCGATTCCGAATCCTAGACCCGAGTTCGAACAAAAAGTCGAAAATTCAAAATTTTTCGATTTTCTATTTTAGTCTAAGAATGGTTTAAATGACCTTTTACTGAAGCACTGATGATATTCAGTTCATTTTCGTGTATTTAAACAAAGTTTGAACAAAAATCTGAAAAATTTTTAATTTTCGACTTTTTGTCCGAACTCGGGTCTGGGATTCGGAATCGGTCGAAAAGAATGTCATATTCGTGATCAGCAACCCTAAAAACCCCGTAAAACGAGTTTTCACGACTTTTTAAAAGAAAAAATTTTTTATTCCAAAAAGGGGGGGGGGGGCACCAGCTTCACCATTACCCAATTTTGTTTCTAATTTGATCGAAATAACCTAAAAATAGTCAAAAACAATTGTACATCAAAAAATATCATTCTATATAGATACGATCATAAAGTGAATTTTAAAATATTGAATTTCCGATTATAAATCACTAACCACACAAGGTATCAATGATTTCCCGAACCAATTTGTCTTTGGCTTTTTACATTTAACATACGGTTTAAAGCAGAAGGGCATGTTCGGTGAGATTCGTAAGTAAGCAACCAATGAATTTATATGTCAAACAATTTACGCGAGAAAAAAATAAAATTAAATAATCGATCAAACAAAAAAATGATCGCGAAGAGATCGACTCGCTTAGTCCACTTCCTCGATGGTCGGTCCACCGGCTCCTCCCGCACCAGCAGCGCCGCCACCTCCGGGCATCCCTCCGCCAGGCATTGGACCGCCGGGCATTGCGCCGCCGGCTTGGTAGAGCTTGGTGATGATGGGATTACAGATCCCTTCGAGTTCCTTCTGCTGGTGCTCAAATTCCTCCTTCTCTGCCGCCTGGTTGGCGTCGAGCCATGCCAGCACCTCACCGCACTTCTCCAGCACCTTCTTCTTGTCGTCCTCGCTGATCTTGTCCTTCAGCTTAAAATCAAAAGATAGAAAGGAGGAAAAAACACCGCAGTCCCATGGGTCTCACTCAACCCATTGACAGTAATTTCGTAAAGGGCTCAGAAAATTGTTAACGCCCGCTACCAAAATTTTAATCATTTGCGACGGGAGGTGGAATAAAAAAAAAGAAAAGGACTCCACAAAAAACGTACATTTGAGTCCTCCATTGTCTGCTTGATGTTGAAGCAGTAGGACTCCAAGGCGTTCTTGGCAGACACACGGTCACGCTGCACCTCATCCTCCTTGGAAAACTTCTCCGCCTCCTGCACCATGCGCTCAATTTCCTCCTTGGAAAGGCGGCCTTTGTCGTTGGTGATGGTGATCTTGTTCTGCTTCCCGGTAGACTTGTCCTGGGCCGACACGTTCAGAATGCCGTTGGCGTCGATGTCGAAAGTGACTTCGATTTGAGGCACTCCTCGTGGCGCCGGCGGAATGCCGCTGAGCTCGAACTTGCCCAGCAGGTTGTTGTCCTTGGTCATCGCGCGCTCGCCTTCGTAGACCTCAAATTGAACAGTTTTCACACAGAAACAATCAAAAGGGGAAATGCCGTTGCTTTACCTGAATCAGCACACCAGGCTGATTGTCCGAATAGGTGGTGAATGTCTGCGACGTCTTTGTCGGAATGGTCGTGTTGCGCTTGATGAGTGAAGTCATCACGCCGCCGGCCGTTTCAATGCCCAGGGAGAGAGGGGCAACGTCAAGCAGCAGCAAGTCCTAAAAAGAAAGGAATACACAACAGTCAAAAAAACAAACAAGAAAAACAAAATTTAATTCGAAATTTAAGATAGGTAGGCTTAATCGTTCACCTGAACAGTTTCCGACTTGTCGCCGGAAAGAATGGCCGCCTGGACAGCCGCTCCGTAGGCCACCGCCTCGTCCGGGTTGATGCTTTTGTTCAGCTCCTTGCCGGAGAAAAAGTCGGAGAGAAGCTTCTGCACCTTCGGAATTCGAGTCGAGCCGCCGACCAACACAATGTCGTGGATCTGGGACTTGTCCATCTTCGCGTCGCGCAAAGCCTTCTCCACAGGGTCCATGGTGTTGCGGAAAAGGTCGGCGCAAAGCTCCTCGAAGCGGGCGCGCGTGATGTTGGTGTAGAAGTCGATGCCGTCGAAGAGAGAGTCAATTTCGATGCTGAAATTGAAGGAATTAGTTTTACATGGGGCAAATGAGTTTGTGAAATGACCCGCCAAAAAGGGAAAGAAACAAACCTGGCCTGGGTGGAACCGGACAGAGTGCGCTTGGCGCGCTCGCAGGCCGTACGCAAACGACGCAACGCACGAGGGTTCGAACTGAGGTCCTTCTTGTGCTTGCGCTTGAACTCCGCGACAAAGTGGTTGACCTGAAGGAAAAGCAGTTTAAATTCAAACAAGCAAAAGAAAATGCTTTTCATTCATTTTAAGTGTTGGTTCGACCAAACTATCTTTTTCATTTTTCTTAAACCTTAGTTCGAACCATTTTGAATTGCTGGCAAATTCGAAAATCAAACCATTCGATTGTCGAAGTCCTCGCCACCGAGATGAGTGTCACCGGCGGTCGATTTCACCTCGAAGATGCCGTCCTCGATGGTAAGGATGGACACGTCGAAAGTGCCACCGCCCAAGTCGAAAATGAGCACATGGCGCTCACCCTGCCCCTTCTTGTCCAAGCCGTAGGCAATCGCGGCGGCTGTCGGCTCGTTGATGATGCGCAACACGTTCAGCCCGGCGATGGTCCCCGCGTCCTTGGTGGCCTGACGCTGCGAGTCGTTGAAGTAAGCGGGCACTGTGACCACCGCATCCGTGACAGTCTGGCCAAGGAAGGCCTCGGCCGTCTCCTTCATCTTGATAAGCACCATGGACGAAACCTCCTGCAAAGAAAAAACACATTTAAGTACAACAAGCAAACACTCAACAAACGCCAATTTTGGTTGCTTTTAGAGTCCTCTTCCCTCCCAAATTTCATTTTTCGGAAAGCTTTAATTCCTCAGATTGTAGATTTTCCGAAAAAGAATCAAGCATACGAAATTGCCTCCATTCAAAATTTTCAACTGGGGCGGGGGGATGGAGCAGTTTAGCAAACAGCACAAACCTCAGGGAAGAACGCTTTGTCCTCGCCTTTGACTTCCACCATCACTTTCGGACGAGCACCCTCTCCCTGCACCACTTTGAACGGCCAGTGCTTCATGTCCGACTGCACCGCCGGGTCGTCGAACTTGCGTCCGATGAGACGTTTGGCGTCGAACACGGTGTTGGATGGGTTCATCGCCACCTGTCAAACAAATCAGTTTAAACTGCTTAAACAGTTGATTTTGTGAAAAGTTGCCTGGTTCTTGGCCGCATCGCCGATCAAACGTTCGGTGTCGGTGAACGCGACATAGGACGGCGTGGTGCGGTTGCCTGAAATTCGGGATGGTAACAATATTTTGAGGGAAAGCACGTCCGGTCTTTACTGCACCTTGGTCGTTCGCGATGATCTCCACCTTTCCGTGCTGGAAGACTCCAACACACGAATACGTCGTGCCGAGGTCAATACCAATTGCATTAGCTTTAGCTGGCATTTTTGAAAAAGCAATTTGACAATACTGAAAGAGAAGTTCAAAATAAAACAATAAAATTATTAAAAGGAGTTTTTAAAATTAAAACAAATTAATTTATGGGGCAAGGAGAAAAATGCCAACAAATTGGTCGGAAAAAGAAAAAAAGTTTTGCAATGAATGAATGATCCAACGGCAAAACCGTTAAATATAAGCACAGACAAAACATCCCCTTATGGCTCAATTCTTCTGGAAGAAGGAAGAAATAGAATTTTCTAGAACTCTCTTAGAAATAGTACAAGGAAAAGAAAAAGAGCTATGGCGTTTCGTTTTGAAATAATTCAAAGAAAGAATAAAAATAAGGAAATGAAAAAGAAAAAAAATATCTCCTAAATAATGGATTCGTAAAATTTACAATAATTAAAAAATAACAAATAAAAATTGGTTTCATAAGAAAATATGTAAAAGAAACATATTTTTTCACATTTTAAACATTTATTAATAAAATACGCCTACAACACTTGAAGCAAACATCATTAATAAGGTTATAAGTAGGGATACGATTTATAGTTTTTTCACTATTTTTTTCCTGAGCTCCCCGCAGCCTGAAATGCACAAAAAACATGTTTTTTCGACTGTTTTAAGCTACTTTTCGAGTTATTAGCAACTATTTTATAGTTTTTTATTTTTTAGCAACTAAAAAACTATAAATTTTTGAAAAAAACTATTTTCAAGTATTTTGGCGTTTTGCCAAAATTTGTTAACAAAAATGCAATAAAAACGAAAAATACACCACTAAGAATCGATTTAAAATTTTTTTTCAAAAAATACACCACTAAAAATCGACCCGGAAATTTCAAAAATACACCCCTGAGAAATGAAAATTTTCTCGAAAATTCATATCCAAAATTTATTTATTTATTTATTGACAAGAATGTGTGATTTTAAAAATTATTTATCTCAATACTGATTTGGAATAATTTTGTTACTTTTTTGAAGAAAATTTTCGATTTTACACCCCTAAATTCGGAACTTTTTAGCAACTATTTTGGGGGGGGGGGTTTTAGAAACTAAAAACTAACTATTTTGGCACTTTTTAGCAACTATAAATCGTATCCCTAGTTATAAGTTGTATTCACTAAAAAATGCCAAATATGCGCTGCCAAAAATGGCTTTTAGCCCTCAAAAAATGCCAAAAATTGTGTATAAATTAAGAATTGACTTTTAAAACACCAAAACAAGGGCTAAGGAGCATTTTTTAGACAATTGCAAAAATATTGAAATTTCCAAATTTATAAATTTTATTATATGCTAAAACAAAATTACATTTTTATATACATAAATTTTTTTTCCAAAAATTCTTACAAAAATTTAAAACTTTTTTCGATTTTTATCTTCCCCAAATTTTTTTTGAAAAAGCGCGCCGAAAAAAGTGATGTGAAAAGCAAATCTGAATTTCTAATAATATTCGATCATTTGAGTCAAAAAATGATTAATTATTTGAGATAATTGAAGTAAATTTGATTTGAAAATTTTCATTAATTTAATTTTGTTTTAACTTTTGGGTTTTATTAAATAAAAGACAAAATAAAGGTACTTTTCCATTATGCTGCCACACCCCAAAATTTTAAAAAAAGAAGGGGAAAGCGCCAGTTTAGGCGCGCATTGTCTGAGTATGGGCCCCAGAAACCGGGTCCACAAAATTACAGTTGTGGTTAACGCGCAAATGGTTGTAAGTGCCGTCTGCGCCAAGCTTCAAGTGGAAATAATTCGAATCTATTGCCACACCTTTTATACCATATTGTAGCTTGCCCAGCAGTCACTCATTACGGTACTTGACTCGGCAATTCGCTCTCTCACAACGGACAATAAGGTGTTGGCGGTACGATCAGGTACCGCAACAATGAAAATTTCTCGAGTTTCACGGCAAATTCCTCCAAATACCCACTGAGGAGGAAGTACTCGTCCAACATTGTTCTTTCTAAGCATTTTCTTATACAGCATCAAAACATGTTACCATACCTTTTACTAAATAGACTTTCGTCTATTTCCACCGTCAAACCCTCTCCTCCAATTTTATGACCCTCATGATGTTGTTCAAGTAAATAATTAGCCGCAACCTCTCTCATGTAGTTAGACCAGTCTACAGTAGTTCCATGGCAGGGATGTGCCGAGCCAGAAAAAATCCGATTCCGATTAAATCGCCGATTCCGATTATGGCCAAAAATCCGATACGGTTTTAAAACCGATTCCGATTATGGCCCAAAATCCGATTAATTGCGATTCCGATTACGATTCCGATTTTTTTAAAATAATTTTTTCCCAAAAATTTTATTCATAATCAAAATCATAAATTTTAAGATTGTGATGCAAAAATTAAAGTTTGTCCACATTCTGAGGCAATAAACGTTTTCTCAGATCTGTCACAATCAACCAGCGCTGGAGAAAAGCCGTTCGCTTTCAGTCGATGTAGCTGGGGCTGAGAAATATTTTTTTGATAGCTTAGATTCGGAAACGAAATGTCTTCTGCATACAGAAGCCCAACAACTGTTTTGTTTTGCAAAAACGATCAAGCATTTGGAAGGTGGATGACCAACGCACCTGATAGGAAAATTGCAACTTAGTAATAATTCATTCATGGTTCTTTTCTGCTTTAATGTCCCAACAAATTTTTTTTTCAAAATTTCGACTTTTGGTTCGAATTCGGGTCCGGGATTCAAAAATAGGTGAATTGGCTGCCATGTTCTTAAACTGACACCATTAACAACCCTTCAAAGACTTTGACATTTTTGCTAAATAACAAAAAACTTGATTATATCGGGGAGAATTAATCCGGCACTGCTTTGTGAGAAAAATTTAATTTCAGTCATTATCAGGGCGGCCAAGTTTTTATTTTCAAAATAAGGACAGATGAGGCTAAAACTAAGATTCGGACCCCAAAAATAAGATTTTTTCTAAAACTGATAGTAGCGCGAAGGAAACGCAATAAAAACATGAAAAAACGACTTAAAACAAAATTTTATTAGCATAAAAACGAAGGCCTGTCAACTGAAAATTTTGTAAATCAGCATTTTGAAAAATTTTATTCAAAATTTAAAAATTAATAATGTTTTTGCGGCGTGCTTTTTCCAAAAAACTTTTGGGAATTGGGGGGCCGGCGGTGCCGATAGGCGCCGCCGGGAAAATTTTTGAAATTTTGTATGTGATTTGTTAACAGATTTTGTATAAAAAAGACCAAATTTAGAGATTTTAAACTAATTTTTTTAAGAAAAATTGGGATTTTGGTGTCCGGTGGCGCCGATAGGCGCCACCGGGAAAATTTTTTCAAATTAAAATGAAATTTGTTAACAGAATTTCACTAAAAAAAATGACCAATTTTGAGATTTTGAGCCCATTTTTATGAAAAAATAAGTTTTTGGGGCCCGACGGTGCCGATAGGCGCCGTCGGAGGAAAAATAAAAATTTTGACCATTTTAAAAGAGATTATTTTTACGTTTTGGGGGCATTTTGGGCATTTAAAATTAACGAATTTACACTAAAGAAAAATAAAAATGAATTTTTTTTCAAAAAGGAATTAATTCAAATATTCGCTTCAATAAAAAACAATAAGTAATTAAAAAATATTAAATTTTTGCATTTTTATTTTCAAATCCATGAATAAGCACAAAGCAAGGAGGTCGTGCCAAAATAAGGACAAATCTTACAAATAAGGACACTTGGCCGCCCTGGTCATTATGTTAAAATAAGATTAAAACATTCGTTTCAGAAAACATTTTTTTCAAAATTCATTGGTATTCTCGCTAAAAAAATTCATTCAAAGGTCAATTCTTAGGGGTGTAATAATCGGATTTCAAGGCAAAATCCGATTACGATTACGATTCCGATTCGGCACATCCCTGTTCCATGGCTCATTCCGAGCTCATGTTCACAAAATTTGATTGACGTTTGCTTGTGAGCCCACCAATAAATGAAATGAACTATTGTATCAAGAGGAAGTTTGGAAGGATCGAGCCAAGTATCGGGACGCACGCCTTTTTTGGTGTTACATGCGCGGTTGTTACATCGCCATATTGGGACAGTTTTGCCGCGGTCGGAATTTGTTGCACCGCGCATATCACTTCCACAGTGACAAACTCTCTCATTGTGAAGAATATTTGTTTCTTGGAGAAATTTTGCTGCAGTCATTTCATTGGAAGTTTTTTGGTAAAGGTTTATGAAATTTTGGGCCATTTTGAATTTATTTGTGAATGGAGAAGAATACTGGAGAAAATGGCTAACTAGGTATAAAATTTGCTCTCGGGACGCTAATTTATGCAGGAAGAACGGAAAGGGCGACGACAATCCATTCGATGACATTTTAGCTCAAATTCCCGCTTTTATGCCTCCTAAATATTTTTTGCGGTGCTTTAAAGGACGATGACGATACATTCGATGACATTTTAGCTAAAATTGCGGCTTTTATGCCTCCTAAATAATTGTTGCGCGCAAAAACTAGCGCTTTTTTATTGTTGCGCGCCTAAACTGGCGCTTTTTTATTGTTGCGCGCCTAAACTAGCGCTTTTTTATTGTTGCGCGCCTAAACTGGCGCTTTCCCCTTCTTTTTTTAAAATTTTGGGGTGTGGCAGCATAATGGAAAAGTACCAAAATAAAAATTTAATTTTGTATTATTTTCACTTGAAATAAATTAAAATTTGAATTTTTTTTAATTTTTTTGAATTTTTAAAATTTCCCGGTTGGTCCCGGTTCCCGGTCCCGAAAAAAAATCGAGGTCCCGGCAAGTCCCGGTCCCGGTTTTGCCCAAAATTCCCGGTCCCGGCGCACTCTAGTTGGTGTGATGAGTTGTATACAAATTTCAAATTTGATTGTTTTCTCTCTCCTTCTCCCCTCTATCTCCATTCAGCAGCTTTCTCTCTCTCTTTCCCTTCTCTCTCTCTCTCTCTTTCTCTCCCTCGCGTTTGTGGCGAACCTATGAATATGTCGACTTCAATCTATAACAAAAAATAATCAAAAGAGAATTGGTCGAAGCTCAGGTAACAGATGCATTTCCAGTGCGATTAGAGCGTACGTTAAGTCTCCGATTGGCATAAATGTCATTGATGTGATCCAGCGTGACTGAGTTGCGAAAATTGGATCAGTTTGATAACGATAAAAACATATTGATTATTAAATCACATCCATCTCGCACTCTCTCTTCCTTTCTCTCTCTCTCCTCCATTTTCCTTTCTCTCTCTTTCGCTTAGCTTCTCTCTCTCTCTCTCTCGCGCTCTCTCTCTCCCTCTCCCTCGCCCATCTCGCACTCTCTCTTCCTTTCTCTCTCTCTCCTCCATTTTCCTTTCTCTCTCTTTCGCTTCGCTTCTCTCTCTCTCTCTCTCGGTATACGTCCCTCACTTTTGTTCGTAAGTAGTGCATATACAACGTGGAAAGACCCATCGTTCTCTACGCCGAAATAAGTGCGATAATTATTAAGTTTGACGGAATACTGCTAACTCCAACTTGCCAAAACAGCGTAAACTTGGTAAAACAACGGTGGAGCAATGACGAACGTGCCGTGCCATCTACGAAAACATCAGTAATTTGTGCCGCCCATTCACTGTGTGACGCTCTCCCAAAAATAAGAATCCTATAAACAATTGTGCACACCGATTGCCTAAAAATTGACATATTTAACATTATAATTGAATAGTTGCACCTCCAAAACATTGTCATTCATATCTGTGTGCAAACGACTTTTGCATTTGATGTCTTTGGTTCCGAAAAATTCACATTTCCAGAACTTGACGTCACCGCGTGCGTTTGGTTTTTCGAAGACATACAAAAAACCTTCATGCAATAATTCGCGCTCCTCTCTCTCTCTCCCTCTCCCTCGCCCATCTCTCACTTTCTCTTCCTTTCTCTCTCTCCTCCATTCATCTCTCTCTCTCTGTCTCTCCCTTTCTCACTCTCTCATAACTGCTGGGTAATGAATAGGGCTGGGAATTTAAGTCAAATGACTTTTTTTGCTGACTCTATATGGCCTTAAAAGGTGCTATGACGTTAGTCAAAAACCATCATAATGGGCGTTAGTCAAAAAACCATCAAATGAAAATATTTTTTGATATAACTTTGCTCAAAAGCAACTAAATTTTTAATTCTTGATATGATTAGATAGGCCTAAGTGTTTTCTATTAGCCTACAAAATTTCAAAAAGTTTCATTAAGCTTCAAGAAAGTTATGACTGAAAATGTTCAAAAACACATGGTTTTTTGAGCTTCTCAGGTCATAACTTTTTTTAAACTTTAAGAATTTTTTAAAAATTTTGCAGGATAATAGAAAACACTTAGGGCTATCGAAAAATATCTAGATTATAAAATTTGATCCATTTTATGCGAAATTATGAATAATTTTCTGTCAAAAATTTTCCATTTGATGGTTTTTTGACTAACGTCCAGCACCCCTTAAAATGACTTAAAAAGTGTTCTAAACTTTGTTTGAAGCTTCTAACATGCATTTTTTTGTGACTTTTTTTGACTTTTTTACACTTTTTGCGATTTTTATGACTTTCGAGTTTTTGCGACTTTTTTCGAGATTTTTTTGACTTTTTGAGGCAAAATTTGAATTTTAGCGAAGAAAATTCCGAAAAATAAAATTTCGATCGATAAAAAGGCAATGAAGCCTGGAGAATTTTTTCTTAATTGTTGGAAGAATCTCTTTTTTATGCCTATTTTAGGACCTATTTATAAAATTAAGTGCCTAAAAATACGATCAAAATGTTATTCTATAAATTATTAAAAATTGGATTTTTTTAACTTTCGCCTTTTTTGCATTTTTACGTGTTTTTTTGGATTTTTTTGTGACTTTTTGGCTATTTTCTCAGGACTTTTTTCAATTTTTCGTGACTTTTTTGCCTTTTTTATGACTTTTTGGCGATTTTTTATGACTTTTTTAGTCGACTTTTTGAAGATTTTTAGTGACTTAAATTTCCAGCCCTAGTGATGAAGGAAGGCTTATATATTTGTATTTCTGGCAATTTCTTTTTTCTCTTTTTTTATTCTGATCAATTAGCGTGGCTGTCACAAGGTCTTTTAATTTGGCAATTGCGCACTTCACTTACAACCATTCACGCTTTGTATGCGTGCCAATGCCTTAACACACGTGTGCCTTTTGGCATTTTAAAATGCCATTTTGGGGTGGACTTTAGTACTTCTTATTATATCAGCTTTTGATGCCTGCCTTTTTGAGAAGTGTGCTTTTCCTCTGTCCTTCGTTTTTCCCACTTTTCCTCCCTTCCAATGGACAAAAACCCAACAAAATCCAACAAATTGGCACTCCCTGCACAAATTACTATGATGGGAAGACTGACTACGGTTGTGATGAGAAGAGTGAGAAATTGCGCATTTTTGTAGTCGCCGACGCGGGCGGAAAAGAGGACGAAAATAAAAAGCACAGTCCGACGAAGGGACAACAAAGTGTGGCCAAACTGATGGCCGAACTGGCCGAGAAAGAAGGACTGAATTTGATGCTGAATTTGGGCGATAATTTCTATGAGAATGGAGTTACGAAAGACACTGTCAACGAACTCTTTAAAACGGTCGGATTGGCGTCAGCAGAGTGCCGGGAAAAAGGCGTTCCGGGTGGGCGGGGGCAGGGGGCTCATTGTCAGCAAGCTATCATCCCCCACCCACCGCGCAGGGACGGCTAAAATTTCACGTAACTCACGTAAAATACGATGTCCCCCCCCCAAAGCCCCTCCGCAACCGAAATTTTTAAGGAAAAAATAGTATTTTTGCTGAAAATTTTAGATTTTCCTTGGTGGTACCCCGCCCCCAGACTTAGCCTCACCCAAATTTTCCAAAAAATTTCGCTAAATTTTCAAAAAATTGACCATTTTTGATGAAAATCTGCTAAAAATGGCTCAAAATCGCAAAATTTGTCATTTTTTCGTCGCCCGGGGGAGGTACTTCCCCAAGCCGAAATCCTTGGACCTTCCCTGCTCCCCGCCCTCCCACTGGGAATTCGGAAAATGAAAAATAATAAAAAATAAAGAATTTTTTACAAAATACCTTATCAAATATGTTAAATTCCTTTTTTCCCGGGATGCCTCTCGGCACAACAACTTGCTCTTGAGCTGCTGGCTGTTAGCAGATTCTGCTTGTTGGCAAAATCTCTAATTATTTTTTAATAATTCTTAGGTGCTTCATGGGGCCATAAAATAAAATATGTTCAGGAATTCATTGCTCCTAATTCGCCATGACGGGCTAATATGAAAAAAGTTTAGAATTTTTTGAACATTTTTGGTAATGTCGGAACAAAAGATGTGCCCTGGTACACCGTTGCGGGCAATCGGGATTATCATCATTTGGATGGATACGACCCAATTGCGCCTCAAATTGAAATTATAGGCGAAAAATGGTGAATAACGGACTAATAAATAAATAGTCAAAAATGCTAAATTAAAAAAAAGAAAAAACAATTACCTAATAAATTTAAAATATAAATATTCAAATTAACATTTTTATGAAAAATGCCCAATTTTCCGTTTTTCTTTTAGGACTTTTCCCGCCCCTTATTACACCGTGCATTACAATTTTGGCATAAATTTGGAAAAAAGTGTTCGTTTTGTGATGGTTGACACAGTCATTTTATGCGGCAGAAATCGGAAAATGTTTAAAGATGAGAAAACTTTTACCGAAGAAATCAAAGAGAAATCGGAAAAACACTTCGAATGGCTGGAAAATGAATTGAAACTGGCAAATGAAAAGTGAGAGGACATTTTATTTATAATTTAAAATAAAAGTACAAAATAATTATTAGTAAAATCGATTAATGCGAATCTCAGGTAATTATGCTAAACACCGGTAATTACTATCAGTTTTTACTGAAGAATCCGGGAAGCAACCGATAAACGGTTTAAATTTGATTACCACAAAATTTTGTGGTAATGTATTTAATGTTTAAATTTCTTAAAAATACCATTTTCGGAATAAGTATTTTAAGGAAATAAAAAAGAACGCTTGTCAAAATTTGGCATCTTTTCATCTGAATTTAAATCTGAACCAAGAATTCTCACAAACCCAAAAACTCATTTTACAAAAGTGAGGTTCAAAAGAATCCACAACAGTTATTTTTGAAATCAATTATTACCTAAATTGCCTCTAAATCAAGCAATTGCCTTTTGGGGCTTGTTTTTTGAACGCACTATTGTAAAACAAAATTGTTGTTTACTCCGGACTCGGAATCAAAGTTTTAATTCCCAACATTTTTTGCCAAAATTGTGTTTTAACGTTAAAATTGATAAATAGATGCTAATTAGTGCGCTAAATCTCTTTTATCTTAACCGCGTGGTAAATTTTGTGGCATGATCACTCTGAATGATTGTTGAAACTTTGATCCACCACATTTGTGACTTTGCCTTGGCAATTTTCCTATTTTGACTTTTCCTCACTTTTTCCCCCATTAATTAAGAGGCGTCGACTTTCTTTTCGTTGCTGGTCATTATCCGCTTTATGTTACCGACGGCGACCGTAGCTTTACTTGTGCCGAACGCTTCAATGATTTGTTGAGTGTTCACAAGGTCGGTGCCTATTTGTCGGGCCATGAGCACAATTTGAAGCATTTGGTGACCAAATTTGGTGTCCAAGTGTTTGTGGCGGGTGCCGGCTCACGAATGGAAGAAGCCAATGAAAAAAAGCACGTTCCCGAGGAATACAAGCATCTGCTCAAATTTGCGTATGTTTTGTTTCCAAATTTTTAAGGAGAATCTTTACCTACTTTTCAAATGTTTTTATTTTTAAATTAATTATTTTTGGTTTAAATTTGGTATTCTAATTTAAATGCATTTTTGAACATTTTTCCTTGCTTAGATATCCGGATTCGGTTAAAAAACCTGAGGAATATCTCGGCGGAGGTTTTGTCGCCATGGAAATGGATGCGAAAAATAAGAAAGCAAAAGTTAACTTTTATGCCGCTGGACACATTCATCCAACGGAGCAAAAATTTGTGGAAAAAGAAAAATTTGTGGAAGGATCGAAATTCAAATACAACGTGGAATTGTAGTAGAGAACGAAAAAAGGGGGAAGAACAAGAACATAGAAATTTAGATCAGTACATCCAATTAGAAAAAAAAACGTCGTATTACCGTAACCCATTATGTAAACGCAACCATTTATTTGAAAAAAATTTTTTAAAGAAATAATCTCTCATTCGATTAACAAAATCTAAGTTTAAACTATTAATGTAACGACATTTGACTGTTTAAATGTGGAGAATTTCAATTGATCCCTTTTTAATTAAAGACGAAGACATCGCCGAGAAAAAATTTGAAAAATATTTTATTTGTGTCCGGTGGGAGGAAATTTCGAAAATTCTGACTCGTTTATATCGCAAATTTTAGAAATGAACAGGATGGTTTGCGACAAATTTAAAAAAACACCAAATTTCAAAAATTCCTGGCTTCCGTGCAATCAATTCTTTTTACATTTTAAATGTTTCATCCAAAATCGTCAGCAATGGGTGGATTAAATTTTCTAATTTTCTTCACAATCTCTCATTAAAAATCCAATTTTTCCAGCGGCGTATTTCAAATAATTTAGTTCAAAAGTCAAAAAATGAGCATTTGAAAAATCCATGTCAAAAACAATGTTGCCAAAAATTTAGATATTATTGCATTATTTCATGAAATATAAAAACAAACTTATAAATAAATTTTTATGTATTTGCATTTATTTATTGGTATTCTATTAAATAAAATGTCGCTTTTTGGTAAAAAACACGAATAAATAAAATTAAAGAATGAAATGCTGAATAAGGACAAAATAGCAAAAAACCTGTTAAGAATCGCCTCAATTTTTTTCTAAATGTAGTAAGTTTTAATTAATTTATAATTGTACAAGAAAATATTTTTTTGAAAAAGTCTCGGTCTCGACTCGGGAAAAGTCTCAGGTTTTTTTGTGTCTCGGATCATTAGTCTCGGAAAAAATTTTGTTTTGAACTAAGCACTAAATTAAGTCTAATGTCTTTTTAAACGAATTTGGGATTAAACCTGGGATTTTTTTTTCAAAAAAATTCTATCTTTTTGGAAATTTTGATTTCATTATTTTATAAGTGAAAAAATGAAAATAAAATTGTTTGTCTTCAACTAAAAATATGTTAAAATCCAAATTTTTTTGAACATCGAATCGGGATTATATAAGCTTTTTTAATTTTAAAGTTTCTGGATAAATTTACCGTAAACTTTTTTAAAAAATCAATTTATACATTTACTATAATCAACAATATAATTACGCACAGTTCATCTAAGATAAGAGTCAACATTTCAAACTGTCTTGTGATCAGTCACACCATTCGGTCTGATCACTCTCTCTTTCTCTCTCTCTCTTTCTCTTTCTCTCTCTCTCTCTGCCCAATCATTTTTCTTCGTTTTATTTCTTTGGTTTCTTTGGTGGCTGCTGGCTTGACGCTGGATTCGGTGGTGGTTTACGTACTGAAACTGTGTTGCATTTCAAGTTTGACAGGCAACCTCCTCCCATTGATTGGCCAATCATTAGCATAAAAATGAACAGAATGGCAATAATAAGCAACTTCATTGACAAGCTTTTCAAAAAAAACAATTACATTTAAAAATTTATGTAATGACCAGCGAAAAGATAAAAGTTGCAAAAAAATTTGTCAAAAATTGGAACATAATTACTCAAAAAGACGTGAATTTACCTAAAAAAAATCTCATTATTTATCCATTTCGCTAGCACAATTGCAACCCAAAATCATTTCAATGCTTTTTGGCGCAAATCTTTTTCTGTTGTCCGCCAAAATTTGAACTTTCGGGGAACGTGGGGGTCCGGCGTCCGGCGGTGAAAATTTTGAAAATTGAGTGAAGCTTTGTGACTTTTTTCGGTTACATACGCAAAAATTTTCAAAATTTTATTTTTTTCATAATTTTTTTGTTTACAAGCAAAAATAGTTGAAAATAGTTGCTAAAAAGTCGCTCTAAATCGAAAATTGATCGAAGAATATTTTTTTTTGCGTTTATCTCACCGCAAAAAAATAGGTGAAAAACTAACAATCCGTTCCTTTATAATGCCAATTAGTTTTACCATCAACAAATATTGACTAATTAAGCGTGGATAAATGACGAAATGTTGAGGGTATTGCAAATTTTTACAAGGTTTTACTTGGTTTGCTCAAAAGTCACACAACGAAATTTTGCTGGATAAATTTGAAATGAAATGGGATAGGAAAATGATGTCTAAAAGAGATGCTAATTTCATTAAATAGGCTTACTTTTCCAAATTTATTGGATTTTTTTTTTTTGCTCAATTTCTTTCAGAAATTATTAATTATTATTTTTTTAAATATAGTTGAGTTTTTTACTCAAAATAATCAATATAAATTGTTTTTCACTTATGTTTGATTATAATTATTATGCATATGTTATGCGCAAAAATGTTTGTTTATAATTTCTATTTCCGTAAAAATTTCCGCAGGAAATTGATTAATATTATTTTGCTGTTAAATTTATAAATTATTTTTTGTTAGTATTATTAAATTTATATAAATACAAATATTATTTAAATGATAAAAATTTCTAATGGCGAAAAATATGTTTTAACTTATGTTACACTTTAATATCTATTGCTAAGGCGTCATAAATTTATATTTTTCCTGAGTTTTACAGACTAAAAATATTGGTTTTTAAACTTAGACTTTATGGGAAGAGAGTTTATTTTGGGCAAATCGGGACCGGACTTTCCAATTTTTTCCGTATCGGCGCCTGTTGGCACCACGGGCACCTCTCTCTCTTATCCAATTAAAAAAAATTTAAATTTGGAAAAAACAAGCTAATTACCAAAGAAAAAATAATGCCGGATTCTGTATTTGTGAGCTTACTATTTCATCATCTACCGTTTACATGTTATCTAAAAATTGAAAAAAGCAACCGCTTCCCTTTTAATTTATTTGTCAATTTTTTTACTAATTTTTTTTGCCAAAATCTTTTACAAAAACATGAAAATAATCGGTGCTGTTCTTTTTCGACTTTTATTTTTAAATAACATGCCCTATATGGTACAAGTCTAATTAAACTTTGGAACTTAAAATGATAAACACATGCTCTTATACATTGCAGAGGTTGCGATTTTCGAATTCTGCTACAAGAGCGCATCTTGGCACTCAAACTTTGAATTTTATAAGAAATTTTTGGCAGTTTTTTGCAACTAAATTAAGTCCTAGTTATCATACACCAAAACTACTCAAAAAATAAGTATCATATATTATAGTAGATTTGAAAATGACAAAAAATTAATATTTTATGGGCCAAAAATTCTGAAAAAATTTGTCCTAACGTAACTTTTTGTGCTCATCGAAAAGTTTTTTACAGAAATTTGGTCAGATCATTTCTTCATGGTGATCGGGGCACTCCAAATACACTGAAACCGAGATAATTTTCGAAAAAAATTCCTAGGGGTTAAGAAAATTTTTATTGGAAATTTTGAGTAATATCAAAAAAAGAATTTAAACATTCTAAGCAAATCAGTCGTCGCATTTCAACAATTTCAAAAAATTGGCACTGTTTTAATGCTTGGTTTGGCATAGTTTCTCAAATCTCAGAACAAATACCAAAACTAGAACATCAGAGTCCCGATGAAGCTATATATTTTCCAATTTGTAATGCAATATTGCTATAATAATAATAATAATAATAATTTAAAAATACATCTTTAAAGTAAATTACTTTTCTCAATATTTGTTTCACCAATTATCTCTCAAAAGTGACTTGTGGCAAAAAACGAATCTAGGTAATAACCAAAACTGATTGTCCCTTTTTGTCAGATTACAACGACATGACCCTAAATATTTTAATAAACCCTTTTCCCTAGTTAACCATAAAAAGTTATTAAGAAAAAATTCAAAATTTCGATTTTTTCGTAATTTTCATGCGTGGTGAGCCCAAGTGACAAAAAGTATCGGGTACACCCAAAAATATCGCCGCCGAAATATCGCCGCCCGAAGAAAATCTGCGGCACGGCGATATTTTGTCTCGGCGACATTTCGGCCGGCGATATTTCGGCGATTTTGTCCCGTCCCCAAAGTATCAATGTTCGAAATAATTAAATTTAATTATTGTTTTAATTTTATTTGCTATATAATAAATTATAACTTATTTAAACTTATTCAAATTAATTAAACTTGGCATTAGAAAGCGGTAGGGGTCAACTCCGTCTGGCCAACTCCGTCTCAGCAATGTTCAAAAAGCTATAACTTTTTTCTTTGCTGGCCAAACTTCACAATCATGGTATCATTCGAAAGCCCTAGATGTTTAGAAGATATTTATAAGCTATTTCTCGTGATTAATCAGCTCTCAAAAAAGTTGTCAGTTGAAAACCGCAAAAAAGGCAGAATTTTCGAAGTTTTTTATTTCTATCTTTTTTTATAGTTCGAAATTTTCTGTAATTTTTAGTAGGCTAATAGAGCCTGTGAAGAGCTTTCGAATGATATCAAGATTGTTTGATTCGGTCAATAACTTCAAGAATTATATTGACTCAAAGTTGGCTCAGACGGAGTTGGCCAGACGGAGTTGGCCCGTTCCGTTAGAAAGTATCTCTACATTTCCTCTACTATATTTAATTTTTTAAAAATCTAGCTAAAATTCACAAGAAGTTGTAATCAAAAACTTCCGAAAAATTTAGACTGAACAATTATGACCCTAACTTTTTTGAAACTCAAGAAATTTGGTTGAATAATAGAGAATTTCGGGCTATCTAATTATAAAACTAAATTAAAATTGCTTGTTTCTCAAAAAAGTTATGAAGGAATTAATAGTGTCATATTTTTATTGTCATCAAAAAAATCTAAGGTCGTTTAAATGCATGAAAATTTTTCAAACACCAATTAATTCACACCGCACTTCATATGAAAAGATATCCCAAAGATTTATCTATTTTTCAGTTCAATTTTTTAAAAATTTTATTGAGTTTCAAAAAAGTTAGGGTCAAAATTGTTGAGTATAAATTTTTTGAAGTTTTTGGTCACAACTTTTTGTTAATTTTTAAAAAATTACATAAGTAGTAGAGATATGTAGAGCTACATTCTAATACCAAGATTGATAAATTAGACTAAGTTTAAGCTAAGTTACGATTTATTATTTAGCAACTAAAATAAATCATTTCTCAGTTTTTTGTTCAATGAAAGTAAAATAAATTAATTGTTAACAATAATTACAAAAATAAAATATTTAAAAACGTTTTGAATTAAATAATTATTTTTTCTTCTTAAAACATGGAATTTCAGCCCACCCCAGGAGAATTTAAACAATTAATGCGCCTCATAACATACTAAGAAACTTGCCCAGAATAGCTAAGTGTGGGTTTTAGCTCAATGATTAAATTGTGATTTGAACACGGCTGAGTAAAAAGTACAATTTTAAAATGAACTGATTTTTCTTAAATTTCAAAATGCTTATTTTCCCAAGACATGCCTTGCCGTGCCGTGCTGCGTTACATTTGCCGTTGCCGGGCAGAAAGAAATGGGTCGGCAATCGAAACTTGCGTTGCCAAATTGCCCAAGGCTCTTTAAAAAGGAACGAGCAAATAAGGAATTAATTACCAGTCGTAAACAAATGAAGCACTCATTTCGCAGTACAGAATTGAGCTTTCTTATTTGGTGTGTCTACGGAAGGGCCGAAACACACTTAGGTTTTTGAATTTGTAATAAGGAAGGGATCGTACTGACGAGGCCCACCCTTCCAGTTAATTTTTGGCAAAACTACGGTCCACAATTGTCGTCCGCAAAAGTACGGTCCGCAATTGTCGTCCGCAATTGTCGTCCGCAATTGTCGTCCGCAATTGTCCGGTCCGCAATTGTCGTAACACCTTTTTACCCGGTTTTTTTAACCCGGTAATAGCCGGTCTCGGTTTTAGCCCAAATAGCGCATTATTTCAGGGGGTTTGAATTTAGGGTTGGGCTCTAATTCATTCAAAAATGTGGTATTAAAACTTAAAATATTTTACTAGTGTGTTTTTAGGCAACAATGAGTTATGTAAAATAGAAACAACAAACAACAATATTCTGTTGGTCAGTAACCAATCGCATCATCAACTCTTTGTAGGCTTGTCATTTGGTCATTCATTGGCCTTACCATGGCCTTGCCTTACTATTCGGCACGCATTCTTGTCTATAGCCTTGGTGTTTGCTATACGTATGCCATTTGCATGGACGGAAACTGCAACCCATGCAATTTGATGAATTACGGCGCGCGCAAAAGCTATTCCAATTGTCATTTGGCACTGAAATTGGGCAAATATTAATATGTTCAAACATAATATGTGCACAAATTTACCTGGTGCAACTCGTTCATTATTTTGAACAGTTGCTCCTGTACACCCTGAACTGCTCATTAAGCATGGGACAATGCTATGGCCACAATCTTCGCCTTGGGAGCGTTCATTGCAATATTGACGCCATGAATCTAATAATATGAAAGTCAATTTGGTTAGTGTACTATTGAACACATTTTCTTGGATATCATGCTCTGCTGATTAGACTCATAATTGAATTAATTTTTTGAATTAAAAAATTTTTTTTGGCTTACCTTATTCTGGCTTTTTTCTCAATATTCCAAAAAAAATATTTTTTTAATTTTCGGCATTTAAAAAATCCCTTCCAAAATTGTTAATTATTTTAGCACAACAAATTAATTAGTCGATTCTTTATTTCTAATTAAATCTCAAACGTTTTAACCCGATTCATATGTAGAAGAGGAGCTTGCACAGCCGGCATCAGTTGAAGTGAATGATGCCAAAAATGCCACAAAAATTAGGCACAAAATGAAACAATAATGCATTGCTAAATTCACACCTAAAAAACGTCTTAGAAATTTTCAAAAATACACACCCATGAAAGACACTTTATGCTTATTTCATGCCGTTTTGTTTGAATAAAATAATTTATTGTATTTAATTTTATAAAATAAAAACGCCATTTTCACTGTCCAGTAAAAATAAAATTAAATGGTCAAAAAGGTGCTAGGTCGTTCCACAAAAAAGCTCAGTGTGGGCGATCCACAAAAAAGCTCAGTGATTGATAAAATAAAATAATAAATTTAAAATAATAAATTTAATTATTGGATTGACAAAATCCACGTATGAAATCAATAACCATCAATACGTATAATTTTGGGCTACCACTGAAAATGTAAAATTAATACGATGAATTTTTTATATGTTTAATACAATTATAATTTATTATAATTTAGAAAAATGAATAAGATTTTTATTTTTTTCTTATTTCTATTTGAGTATTCGACCGCTACTAATTTCGGTTTGGAAGAATTTTAAAAAAGTGAGGATAGCACGACGATGTACCGGTTTTTGTTCGATTTTCACACTTTGGTAAAGTATAAGGTACAAAAATAAAAATTTTTTGATTGGATGCATTGTCGCGATTGGGAGGGATTATTTAATCAAATTTTTTGAATTATAGATTAATAAAAATTAGCTTAAATACTCAAATTTTACTATGACATTCTTATATTATCAATTAATTCGCCATTTTGGGAATAAAAATTATAAAATCTTTACATGAAATGCAAAGAAAATTAGCACCTTATCAATTGTCTTCAATTAATTTGTGAATTTTTCCTTTTTTAGTTATGTAATAAAAATTATAAATTCTTTTTTATAAAACATGCAATAGAAATTAAATCAAAATTACATTTACAGTTCAAAATTAATATTTTAAATTAAATTTTTATTTTATCAATCACTGAGCTTTTTTGTCGAACGACTCACCACGGGTCAAAAAAATGCTTTGGTTTGCGAAAAAGTTACACAGCAAAAATATTGTTTAAGGTGTCGAACATTTTAAACAACGTTCTAATGGGTTTGACCAGGGCTCCCAACTCTGCTGATTTATCATCATTTTGATGCTTTTCGAGGGGTCAATGATCATTTTTTTGAAATACTGATTTGATGATTTTTGATGCGTTTTTGAGAAAGTTTGCTGATTTATGATGTTTTTTGGGAAAAACCTCTCAAAAATGGCCATTTTTGTCTAAAAATGCTACAAAAAACTCCAAAATTTTCAAATTTATGGCGATACGTTGTTTTTTGTGTGTGATTTTTTATTCCTTAGAAATTTTATTGCTTAGGTTGGTTATTAACTAATTAGTTTCATGAGTTAAAGTGCAAAATTTTCAAAATTTGCTGATTTATGTTGATTTTTGGAAATAAAAAAAAACATTTTTACCTGACGGCACCACCAGACATAAATTTTCCACAAAGGTTACAAAATTAGACCTATAAAATTTGGTTGTAAGCAAAATCGGATTGGCCCTGGGGACGGGCGGGGATAGGAAATTGCTTTTGGTTAGTAAGCAAATTTTGAGCTTCAGCGTAAGCGAGCGCTAGGGACGCGCGGAATGGGGCAGACATTTGAGTCGGATATGGAAATTAGAACAGTTTCAGTGGGAAGGGAGTTTCCCGGCCGTTGTGTCGCGATTCGTAAATTTATAATTGCCCAAAATAACGAATCGGAATAATTAAACCCAAACAAATTGCCAATCGAATGCTTTTTCACTTTATTTCTGACGCTTGGGAAAAAAGGACCAATAAAAGCAGGGGGAGCACGATGATTCCAATTGTTGTGTTTTTGTGAAGTGAAGGAAAAAAGTGATCGACAAGGGGGAGTCCATCGGGCGGATATGTGAAAAAACGGGAAAAATGAGTAAATTTTATCGCCGTGGGAAATCTCGAGGATCGGCCGATTCAATGATTGTGGTGCATGGGAAAATGTGTAGGGAGAGTGACCAAGTATTGTGGCAATGGGGTGGGAGCAAGGGGGACACGGACACAGCACAGACCAAATTAGGAAAATTATTCGCAGGTCGCGACACTCCCGGCGGGGTGTTGATGGCATCAATTGGGCTGTTGGATGAGACGGCCAAAAATGGAGGAATGGGACAAGGGGGGGGGGGGTTGTGAAACGAATTTGGTTCAACGGCACGGGCTTTCCAAGTCTGGCAAATTCTTTCCATTCTTTGACGGAGGACAACTGTTCAATTCGTCCCGAGTCCATGATGCGCGTCCTTTTGACCATCGTCGGTTTTCCGTGTGCCGGTGCTTGGGAATTGTGGTTGTGCATGTGTGTGGCCAATGATGTGTGTCCGATTTTTGAGTGAGCAGTGGGCGGGCGAGAAGGGTGTAATTGTGTGATTTGGCACTTGGGTTTAAAGGTGTGACTTTGTTTCCCTTGATATGTCCTACCACCCCGGTAATGGGTTAGAAAGTGGAACCACCGGTGGAATGACGGGTGTGGGCGTGTTCTCCATTTGTTCGGGTGGTCCAATGTTGACAGAGGGTTGAGCCGAGTCATCGACCGATACGACGAAAGTCGGAGAGGCTGGACATTTTGGCATACTCGAGGCGTCGTTGAGGTCGGTGTCAATTTGTGGAGAATGTTCGGCGTGTTCGGCAAGATTGGTGCAAGGTATGAGGGACTCAGGGAGGCTTCCATTTCGTTTTCTGAATCAACGGGTGGTTGTGGAATGTGAAGAAGAGTTAATTTCGGGAATTTGGTCCATATTTAAATAAGAGCGAATACTATTCAAAGCGGACAATTGTAATTTAGCGCCTTTTCCCTTTTTCATCTAAATTCTACGTGTTTATGAGTGAGGGGGGTTAGAACGGAAAGTATGAGGGGGGTCAGCACGACTAACCAAGTCGTTCAAAACAGTTCGGATTTCTTCGAGTTCAACTGAACCAGGGGGCAGGGCATTCAGTGCTTCCGAATTGTTTGATGAGGAAAGGGCGCGAAAGCGGTTGCGAAGGCCGACAAAAAATTTAATGAACAGAAGAAGCAAGATAGTGACAATTAAGCCAAGCAAAGCGAACAATGTAAGAGTGGGGTTGAGGCTGGCTTCGCTTTCGGCATGTAGAGCTACATTCTAATACCAAGATTGATAAATTAGACTAAGTTTAAGCTAAGTTACGATTTATTATTTAGCAACTAAAATAAATCATTTCTCAGTTTTTTGTTCAATGAAAGTAAAATAAATTAATTGTTAACAATAATTACAAAAATAAAATATTTAAAAACGTTTTGAATTAAATAATTATTTTTTCTTCTTAAAACATGGAATTTCAGCCCACCCCAGGAGAATTTAAACAATTAATGCGCCTCATAACATACTAAGAAACTTGCCCAGAATAGCTAAGTGTGGGTTTTAGCTCAATGATTAAATTGTGATTTGAACACGGCTGAGTAAAAAGTACAATTTTAAAATGAACTGATTTTTCTTAAATTTCAAAATGCTTATTTTCCCAAGACATGCCTTGCCGTGCCGTGCTGCGTTACATTTGCCGTTGCCGGGCAGAAAGAAATGGGTCGGCAATCGAAACTTGCGTTGCCAAATTGCCCAAGGCTCTTTAAAAAGGAACGAGCAAATAAGGAATTAATTACCAGTCGTAAACAAATGAAGCACTCATTTCGCAGTACAGAATTGAGCTTTCTTATTTGGTGTGTCTACGGAAGGGCCGAAACACACTTAGGTTTTTGAATTTGTAATAAGGAAGGGATCGTACTGACGAGGCCCACCCTTCCAGTTAATTTTTGGCAAAACTACGGTCCACAATTGTCGTCCGCAAAAGTACGGTCCGCAATTGTCGTCCGCAATTGTCGTCCGCAATTGTCGTCCGCAATTGTCCGGTCCGCAATTGTCGTAACACCTTTTTACCCGGTTTTTTTAACCCGGTAATAGCCGGTCTCGGTTTTAGCCCAAATAGCGCATTATTTCAGGGGGTTTGAATTTAGGGTTGGGCTCTAATTCATTCAAAAATGTGGTATTAAAACTTAAAATATTTTACTAGTGTGTTTTTAGGCAACAATGAGTTATGTAAAATAGAAACAACAAACAACAATATTCTGTTGGTCAGTAACCAATCGCATCATCAACTCTTTGTAGGCTTGTCATTTGGTCATTCATTGGCCTTACCATGGCCTTGCCTTACTATTCGGCACGCATTCTTGTCTATAGCCTTGGTGTTTGCTATACGTATGCCATTTGCATGGACGGAAACTGCAACCCATGCAATTTGATGAATTACGGCGCGCGCAAAAGCTATTCCAATTGTCATTTGGCACTGAAATTGGGCAAATATTAATATGTTCAAACATAATATGTGCACAAATTTACCTGGTGCAACTCGTTCATTATTTTGAACAGTTGCTCCTGTACACCCTGAACTGCTCATTAAGCATGGGACAATGCTATGGCCACAATCTTCGCCTTGGGAGCGTTCATTGCAATATTGACGCCATGAATCTAATAATATGAAAGTCAATTTGGTTAGTGTACTATTGAACACATTTTCTTGGATATCATGCTCTGCTGATTAGACTCATAATTGAATTAATTTTTTGAATTAAAAAATTTTTTTTGGCTTACCTTATTCTGGCTTTTTTCTCAATATTCCAAAAAAAATATTTTTTTAATTTTCGGCATTTAAAAAATCCCTTCCAAAATTGTTAATTATTTTAGCACAACAAATTAATTAGTCGATTCTTTATTTCTAATTAAATCTCAAACGTTTTAACCCGATTCATATGTAGAAGAGGAGCTTGCACAGCCGGCATCAGTTGAAGTGAATGATGCCAAAAATGCCACAAAAATTAGGCACAAAATGAAACAATAATGCATTGCTAAATTCACACCTAAAAAACGTCTTAGAAATTTTCAAAAATACACACCCATGAAAGACACTTTATGCTTATTTCATGCCGTTTTGTTTGAATAAAATAATTTATTGTATTTAATTTTATAAAATAAAAACGCCATTTTCACTGTCCAGTAAAAATAAAATTAAATGGTCAAAAAGGTGCTAGGTCGTTCCACAAAAAAGCTCAGTGTGGGCGATCCACAAAAAAGCTCAGTGATTGATAAAATAAAATAATAAATTTAAAATAATAAATTTAATTATTGGATTGACAAAATCCACGTATGAAATCAATAACCATCAATACGTATAATTTTGGGCTACCACTGAAAATGTAAAATTAATACGATGAATTTTTTATATGTTTAATACAATTATAATTTATTATAATTTAGAAAAATGAATAAGATTTTTATTTTTTTCTTATTTCTATTTGAGTATTCGACCGCTACTAATTTCGGTTTGGAAGAATTTTAAAAAAGTGAGGATAGCACGACGATGTACCGGTTTTTGTTCGATTTTCACACTTTGGTAAAGTATAAGGTACAAAAATAAAAATTTTTTGATTGGATGCATTGTCGCGATTGGGAGGGATTATTTAATCAAATTTTTTGAATTATAGATTAATAAAAATTAGCTTAAATACTCAAATTTTACTATGACATTCTTATATTATCAATTAATTCGCCATTTTGGGAATAAAAATTATAAAATCTTTACATGAAATGCAAAGAAAATTAGCACCTTATCAATTGTCTTCAATTAATTTGTGAATTTTTCCTTTTTTAGTTATGTAATAAAAATTATAAATTCTTTTTTATAAAACATGCAATAGAAATTAAATTAAAATTACATTTACAGTTCAAAATTAATATTTTAAATTAAATTTTTATTTTATCAATCACTGAGCTTTTTTGTCGAACGACTCACCACGGGTCAAAAAAATGCTTTGGTTTGCGAAAAAGTTACACAGCAAAAATATTGTTTAAGGTGTCGAACATTTTAAACAACGTTCTAATGGGTTTGACCAGGGCTCCCAACTCTGCTGATTTATCATCATTTTGATGCTTTTCGAGGGGTCAATGATCATTTTTTTGAAATACTGATTTGATGATTTTTGATGCGTTTTTGAGAAAGTTTGCTGATTTATGATGTTTTTTGGGAAAAACCTCTCAAAAATGGCCATTTTTGTCTAAAAATGCTACAAAAAACTCCAAAATTTTCAAATTTATGGCGATACGTTGTTTTTTGTGTGTGATTTTTTATTCCTTAGAAATTTTATTGCTTAGGTTGGTTATTAACTAATTAGTTTCATGAGTTAAAGTGCAAAATTTTCAAAATTTGCTGATTTATGTTGATTTTTGGAAATAAAAAAAAAACATTTTTACCTGACGGCACCACCAGACATAAATTTTCCACAAAGGTTACAAAATTAGACCTATAAAATTTGGTTGTAAGCAAAATCGGATTGGCCCTGGGGACGGGCGGGGATAGGAAATTGCTTTTGGTTAGTAAGCAAATTTTGAGCTTCAGCGTAAGCGAGCGCTAGGGACGCGCGGAACGGGGCAGACATTTGAGTCGGATATGGAAATTAGAACAGTTTCAGTGGGAAGGGAGTTTCCCGGCCGTTGTGTCGCGATTCGTAAATTTATAATTGCCCAAAATAACGAATCGGAATAATTAAACCCAAACAAATTGCCAATCGAATGCTTTTTCACTTTATTTCTGACGCTTGGGAAAAAAGGACCAATAAAAGCAGGGGGAGCACGATGATTCCAATTGTTGTGTTTTTGTGAAGTGAAGGAAAAAAGTGATCGACAAGGGGGAGTCCATCGGGCGGATATGTGAAAAAACGGGAAAAATGAGTAAATTTTATCGCCGTGGGAAATCTCGAGGATCGGCCGATTCAATGATTGTGGTGCATGGGAAAATGTGTAGGGAGAGTGACCAAGTATTGTGGCAATGGGGTGGGAGCAAGGGGGACACGGACACAGCACAGACCAAATTAGGAAAATTATTCGCAGGTCGCGACACTCCCGGCGGGGTGTTGATGGCATCAATTGGGCTGTTGGATGAGACGGCCAAAAATGGAGGAATGGGACAAGGGGGGGGGGGTTGTGAAACGAATTTGGTTCAACGGCACGGGCTTTCCAAGTCTGGCAAATTCTTTCCATTCTTTGACGGAGGACAACTGTTCAATTCGTCCCGAGTCCATGATGCGCGTCCTTTTGACCATCGTCGGTTTTCCGTGTGCCGGTGCTTGGGAATTGTGGTTGTGCATGTGTGTGGCCAATGATGTGTGTCCGATTTTTGAGTGAGCAGTGGGCGGGCGAGAAGGGTGTAATTGTGTGATTTGGCACTTGGGTTTAAAGGTGTGACTTTGTTTCCCTTGATATGTCCTACCACCCCGGTAATGGGTTAGAAAGTGGAACCACCGGTGGAATGACGGGTGTGGGCGTGTTCTCCATTTGTTCGGGTGGTCCAATGTTGACAGAGGGTTGAGCCGAGTCATCGACCGATACGACGAAAGTCGGAGAGGCTGGACATTTTGGCATACTCGAGGCGTCGTTGAGGTCGGTGTCAATTTGTGGAGAATGTTCGGCGTGTTCGGCAAGATTGGTGCAAGGTATGAGGGACTCAGGGAGGCTTCCATTTCGTTTTCTGAATCAACGGGTGGTTGTGGAATGTGAAGAAGAGTTAATTTCGGGAATTTGGTCCATATTTAAATAAGAGCGAATACTATTCAAAGCGGACAATTGTAATTTAGCGCCTTTTCCCTTTTTCATCTAAATTCTACGTGTTTATGAGTGAGGGAGGTCCGCTCCAATGTAGCCGCATTCTTTTTGCGACTAACCAAGTCGTTCAAAACAGTTCGGATTTCTTCGAGTTCAACTGAACCAGGGGGCAGGGCATTCAGTGCTTCCGAATTGTTTGATGAGGAAAGGGCGCGAAAGCGGTTGCGAAGGCCGACAAAAAATTTAATGAACAGAAGAAGCAAGATAGTGACAATTAAGCCAAGCAAAGCGAACAATGTAAGAGTGGGGTTGAGGCTGGCTTCGCTTTCGGCTTTCGGCTTTCCCAAATAGGGCATCAATCTCGAAATAAAGAGCGGACGTTCCAAGAATGGGCAAGGACCCTTTAGCCACGGGTTTAACGATTCCTTTTAATGAGCCCCCTTTGGGTTGGGCACTAATAATGGGCAGGGAAATGATAAATGCGAATACAAAAACTACGTAAACGGTAGGGATAGCTGAGGGGGAATGGGCACGTTCGGGTTCAAGTGGCTGGGTGTTCGGGGTTCTATTGAACAAGAAACGGGATGCAAATTTCCGAAACAAGAGGAAGGCAATCACCAAAAAGGCGCAAGCAATTAGGCCAACGAACAAAATAGCAAGATAAAACCAAAATGGGTGTGAGGGTTGTTCAGGTGGGTGTTGGTGGTAGTTAACTCGAGAGCAAAGATGTTTCCCATTGGTTTTTAATTGAAGGCAAATGTTGAGAATGATTAACAATAGGTGATTTGATGCTTAAATATGGGATGAATGCTTAACAAAATTACAAATAATTTCTCACTGCCCGATCGGAGGGCATAGTTTAAAAATGTTTACAGATTGAAATCATTTAAAATATCGAGATTTTCCTTTGTGGGCGGAATTCGAGCCCACATCCTTTTGTGATCCGAGTTTACTGGGCGCAATGCGTGTGAAAGATTTTCTCGGGTAGGCGGATGATTGGCCCAATTGAATTTTATTTTTTCACGGGTATTTGCCTTGTGATCAGCAATCGTGGGAATGATTGTATGATCGGGAATATGAGAACGGTAATTTCCGCTATTATTTTCCGCAGAATTTGAGCAAAATTCGGAGGCTTCTAACGGGAAAAGGTGGTGAACAGAGCGTGTGGAAATATGTCCCGATAAAAATTTAATTTGCGCAGTGTCAGGAAAATTTGAAGGGGTAAAATTAACCTTTTGAACAGTGGCGAGGGACCAAACAGAGCGAGGTAACACCTCATTATAAACAAGAACGGGTTCACCTATTTGGGGCCATCGTGGATTTGAGGAAGATAATTTTTTATGACGCTCTCTAAGCGAAAGTAAATATTCACTAGCCCAGGATGACATAAATTTTTTAGAAATTTGAGAAAGGGAATTCCACAAATTTGACATCGATTGAATGGTCGAGGAATTAGCTATTTCGGGATCGGAATTTTGCATATTTAGTGGGAAATGTTCTGAATATTTGTTAAGCGGGCGTATAAAGTCAATAGGTCTGAGGGGTCGAGAGTCAGCAGGGTTAGCAGAATCGAAACAAATTGGGCGACTGTTTATAATGCTTTCAATTTCAAATAAAAGGGTCGAAAGTTCCTCAAATTTTAATGAACGGGGAATTGTACCAGCTGATAGAGTTCTTCTGAGATGGTACTTAATCAGAGAAATAAGTCTTTCATAATGCCCACCCTTCCAGGCCGCTGAAGGGGTCCTCATGCCAATTTGGAATTTTAGTATGAAATTGGGACACAAAAGATTTGAAGGCAAGAAATGTTGGAGCTTGGTCACAATAAATTGAAGAGGGACATCCAAATTTTGAACAAAATCGCCGATAGGAATGGGGAAAAGATAATAATGATTGATCGGGTACTAAGTCAAGGGAAATTGCTCTGGTAACAAGACAAGCCCAAACTACAATCCAATATTTTTTAGAATTTTTGAAAATTATTTCTTTGGTTTTGGTTTGGGTGGGAACTCGAACAATAAGTGGGCCACAAAAATCAAGTCCAACAGCTGCAAATGGTGCGACTGGTTGTACTCTCTCAGATGGAAAAGGGGGGACCGGGGGAAGATCAAAAGGTTTGGCGGTAAAGCGCCGACAAGAAAAACACATTTTATGAAGCGTCCGTTCAGTTATTCGTCTTCCACGAGGTATCCAAAATTGACGGCGAATTATGGAGAGGGTTTGAAGAGGACTTGAATGATGATTGAGTAAATGCGTTTCATAAATAATTAGAGCGGTTAGTTGTGACTTGGGTGGTAAATAAATTGGTTCAATGGTATCGGTATTTAAAGAGCTATTAGACAAACGACCCTTGCTTCGAATAAGCCCCTTAGGGTCACTGTATAAGCCTAGGGCCTCATTGTCCTTGTCGGGTGGCGGATTTTGAGATTGTTCTTGCTTTACAATAAAAATTAATGAATCACGCAATTCATTGGGGTAATAAAAAGAGTGTGAAACGGTAAATTTAAATATTTCCTTATTTTACGGATAAACCGGTGAAAAAAGGCAATGGATCGTAGCAACTTAGGGAGCCGAGAAAAACGGGATAGATCAAAAATGATCGGATTTATAATTGATACATTAGCACAAAAAATAGAAATTGGATTTGAGATTGTTGGGTTCAGATCGGATTTTAAATTATTTGTATGAAACGCTTTTAAAAAGATAGTGTTTGTTGTCTTTAACATTCAAGAAAGATATGAAACGGGCAATCGAAATTTCTGAATTTGGGCTCCAATGGGTAAACAATTTTAACCAACTTTCTTCACAATTTTTTGGTAAAATGTCATCCCATCCTATTTTTTCATGCCACAAAGACTGAAGGAATAATTTGTGTGAAAGTAAAACAGGTGAAATGAGTCCTGTTGGGTCATAAAACGAGGAAACAAAGGCCAAAACAGAGCGCTTTGTTAATAAAAAATTGGGCGGGGGTGGAGAAAGGCAATAAATTAAGGAATCAGTGTCAGTGACCCATTTAATGCCTAAAAATTTTTGATTTGGACCGGTTAACTTTTGATCATGGGAAAGATGAGCGAGAGTCTCGGGTGAATTGCTGGTAAATTCTCTAAGATTTAGGGAAGCGCATTGAAAAAGAGAAATGGCGTCAGAACATTTGGATTGGCCTTCTGAGGAGGCGGAGGCATTGAGTAAAATATTATCGACATAAATGTTATTCAGTATTTCGTTAGAAAGTGGCGAAGGGGATAGGGATAAATGATGCTGAATTGTAGCTGCTAACAGAAACGGGGAACATGATAGTCCAAATGGTACTCTACCGAATCGGAAAATTTGCATATTTTTGTTGGGAAAGGGGTTGGCTTGAGTCCTTAAGCCATAAAAATCGTGTACAATCACGGTGTTGCGGGTGAATGGAAATTTGGAGGAACGCCTTTTCTATGTCAGCAATAATTGCGATTTGTGGAAATCGAAATCGAATTAACAGTCCAATTAATTGTGGCAAAATGACGTGGCCAGGGTGGAGACAATTATTTAGAGCGAGTCCGGGTCCGATTTTAGCGGACCCGTCGTAAACAATCCGTAATTTTCCTTTCTGCTCATTAATGACGGCATGATGGGGTAAATAATGTAAAGGGTGAGAAAATTTACTAGGGTTATCCACCTTCTCTATAATGCCGAGTTTTAACTGCTCGGAAAATATTTCGTTGTATTTTTGGAGAAAGGGAGGTTTTTTGGAGACAGTATTAAGTACTGACCGTAATCGTCCATAACAGAGACCAAAATTTGAGGGAATAGATAATGTATGTGGAGGACAAAGAAATGGAAACATGACTTGGTAACGATTGTCCACAAAATCAATCTCAGATTTAAATTTTTCAAGAATTTCGTCGTCAGAAGGGTAATTAGTTAGATCATCGACACCGATGTTTTCTAATGAAAAGTAGTCAGTGGGCGAAGTGACTTCAGATTGTGAGGAAAAGTTAGTAATTTGGTAAGAAAAATCGGTTGAATTTGTTAAAATTTTACGTCCCTTCCCGGCAACAATGGGTCCAAGTAGTGTTTGTACTAAGTGATAGCCGGAGGGTAAGCGTTGGGTTATGACAGGCTCAATTTCGTAATAACAATCACTCCCCAAAAGAATAACAGGAAGAACAGTTTCACAGTCTCTTAAAAGACTGAGGGGAAAAGCGAGTTTGATTTGGACTAAATTGTTGGTTAGGGTTAGAAAATTTGGGTTTGGCAGGGGTATGAATCTTGGTAACAGATTCAATTTGTTCTCGTCTGCGCAAAAGGGACCTGAGGTAATCCTTGAGTTTGTCGGGAGTCCAATCGTCGTCATCTTCTTTGAGTTTGAATAATTCGTCCAGTACGAAACGAGGAAGTCGCTCTTCAATTTCCATTTGAAATGACGTCGGATTAAATGATTGTCCTTGTTGGTCCATTTGCACACAAATGCATTCCAATTGCTCAGTTAAGGAACGAAGGTCGGGGCAAAAATTATCGCCCCCACGGACCCGAGGGAGTTTACGGAGAGAATTATGTAAAGAACGCGCAACATCCTCGGGATTGTCATAACTTTTTCGGAGTAAGTCAAGAGCAGTGGGGTAAGAAGCATCCGAAACAGGGAGTGGACTAATAAGCGTTAGGGGAGAGCCAGTCAAGCATTGTTTAAGATAAGTAAATTTAATTGAGTCAGAAATTGATAGGTCATGGACACCGGCTTTAAAAGTGTTCCAAAATGATTGGAAAGCTGTTCAATCACCCGAAAATTTTGGGAGTTCAGTTTTGGGCAGATGGATTAGGTGATTGTTAGTAATTGGGACTGAATTGGTGGGTTGTTGGGGCTTGGAAAGTCCGGACTCTAATTTGCGTTTGTCGTTCCGAAGGGCTCTGGCAAATTGGCGCAATTCTTGTAGGCAGTTATGATAGGGGGTATTAGCAACAAAATCGTCATATGCAGGGTTGTCCAGAGTGCGTTCAGCTCCGGTCATGTTAGTTCGTAAGGCCATCCAGCGGTCGTGGTTAGTGGACAATTGTGAGATTGACTCATGGACATCAGTTTCGACATCGCGGAGATCAAGCAGGATTGATTCCAAAATTTGGTTGTAAGCAAAATCGGATTGGCCCTGGGGACGGGCGGGGATAGGAAATTGCTTTTGGTTAGTAAGCAAATTTTGAGCTTCAGCGTAAGCGAGCGCTAGGGACGCGCGGAACGGGGCAGACATTTGAGTCGGATATGGAAATTAGAACAGTTTCAGTGGGAAGGGAGTTTCCCGGCCGTTGTGTCGCGATTCGTAAATTTATAATTGCCCAAAATAACGAATCGGAATAATTAAACCCAAACAAATTGCCAATCGAATGCTTTTTCACTTTATTTCTGACGCTTGGGAAAAAAGGACCAATAAAAGCAGGGGGAGCACGATGATTCCAATTGTTGTGTTTTTGTGAAGTGAAGGAAAAAAGTGATCGACAAGGGGGAGTCCATCGGGCGGATATGTGAAAAAACGGGAAAAATGAGTAAATTTTATCGCCGTGGGAAATCTCGAGGATCGGCCGATTCAATGATTGTGGTGCATGGGAAAATGTGTAGGGAGAGTGACCAAGTATTGTGGCAATGGGGTGGGAGCAAGGGGGACACGGACACAGCACAGACCAAATTAGGAAAATTATTCGCAGGTCGCGACATATGTATGTACATTATGAAATTAAGTGAAAAGGAAAATGATATGATGTCCAGCAGAGGCAAATTTCATTAAATAGATTTTCATTCCTAATTTTTTTGCTCAATTTCCTCCACAAACAAATATATTTAATAAACATAGTTGAGTTTTTTATTCAAAATAATCAATAGATTAATTTTGTTTTCATTAATGTTTTTCATTACGCAATTTTTTCGTAAAAATTTTGCAGGAAATTTATTTGATGACGGAAATTGGTTTAATACTTTTATTTTTTATAATTTTATATACAGTCAGGTGCAAAAGTATTGGAGCAAAAAATTTTTTTTTGAAAAATCCATTTTCTCAAAAATGAATGGTGGCAAAAATGTTTTGTTTGTGCCAAAAGAAACGCCAATTAGTGCACTTATAAATACCCAAAAACTGCCACGATAACTCTCTTTGTTCACGAGAAAAGTGGTCGTGACCCGAACAACCCCCCTTTTTGGCGGTGCAAAAGTAATGGAGCAAAATGTTTAAGCATCAAAAACTTAGTTCCAAGTTGGCAGAAAAATCTGAAAAAATTCATTTTTCTGGTTATATATTTCGCTCAGTTATAAAAAAATTCAAAATATTTTTTTTGAAAAATGCACCTAAATTCAAATAAAATGCCGCTGGATTCCCGCCGCAGACCCTCCGTCACTACCTCCCCCCCCCAATTAACTCCAAATACAGCGAATTGAGCAGCAATTGGACAATGCCACCTCTTCAATCGAACAATTCCACATGGAACATCTTACCGATGCACCTCCATGGGCGTCAGCAATGTTGGGACTTGTGAACCAAATGGTTGGGATGGTCGTGAGCTGATCACCATGGTACGCAAACAGGACGGAGGAAACCACTCGAACAGTGTCTACGATGAGGAACAGTGATGCCGCGGGTTGAGAAAAGTTTCGAGTCTCGGGTTTCGGGTTCGGGTTGGCATCACTGATGAGGAACGACGACTGCACAGCGTCGTCATCGCGCAGTTGCCAGAAAGCAAAAACAATCCGACGGACGACCAAGGCTGCTCAAAGTTGAACTCCCGACAAAATTCCACACCAATTTGTTTTTGTGCGACAAAAACAAAATCAAAAATTTTAATAAATTTTCTAAAGTTTTGTTGTGCCCCTCCCTGTCAAAAAGTGATCTCATTGTCCGTGCCCGACTCTTTTCACTGTGTAAAACTCAACGTAAAATGACCCTCGTGTGATTATATTGTCTATGCGGGGCATGTGCATGCCCGCGATGATATCCCTTCTTTAAATCTGACCCTAATTTTAAATGTATTTGTCATAACAAATCTCATTAATGTGTTTCGGGTGACTACTCACGAGGCAAAAACCTTAATTTAAAGTGTACTTTTAAGGTTATGAAAAATTTTAAATCTTGTAACAGACAAATAACCCCCTCGCTTTATGGCTGTTAGGGACAAATGGTCCCACTCGTGGTAGTTCTTGGCTTGATCTGGTTTTATCCATAAGGCAAGAATTCATTAAAGACCTTATAATCGAAAACTTGTTCAGTTCTGACCATCTTACCACAAATTTTTCTTTAGTTTTTCCCCATTACTTCTGACCATCTTACCACAAATTTTTCTTTAGTTTTTCCCCATTACAAAACAGTGATGCCAACCCGAACCCGAGACCCGAAACCCGAGGTTTTTCTCAACCCGAAACCCGAACCCGAAATTTTTTGAGTGCCCGACCCGAAACCCGAAATTTTTCTCAACCCGCGACATAGGCAAAAAAATATGCACCGGTAAGAATGGGGATCTGATTAAAATATTAAGAAGATAAAGTTTTGCAATGTGAAACATATTTGAATCACTATGATATCCAGGGCTCCCAGATCTGAGGATTTATCCTCATTTTGTGGCTTTTTGAGAAACTGAGGATTTTCGAGGCTTTTGGGGAAAATCCTCACAAAGGAAGGTCCCCAGGTGTCCGTGGGATTTCCGAATGAAATTTGGTGGGTGGATAGAGCACCCACAGGTTCTTAAGAAAAGTGATTTTATTTTTTGCGGAATGAACTCGAGTGCCGAGTTATGACGTGCCAAAGTTTTTGGTTTTTTCTAATTAAAGAAAAGAAATAATTACTTCACTACACCACAAGCATCTATTGGTGTAGAGGTAGTGCGTTAGTCAAATTTATTTTGGGTCTCAAGTTCGAATCCTCTGCATGCGAATACATTTCACAATTTTTATGTTTGACAATTATTTAATAATTTGGGTTTTTAATAGAGCATCAAAACGAAAATAGAACCAATTTTTTCCAAAAAAAACCACAAAATTAAGAATATTTTCAATGAAAATCTGCTAAAAATATGTACAAATTCTCAATTTTTCCACTGGCGGCGCCTATCGGCACCGCCGGACCCTAAAAATCCTTTATTTTCTTAAAATTGTTGCTCAAAATGCACAAAATTTTAGCCATTTTTGTGGATAAATCTGTTAACAAATCACATTAAAAATTACAAAATTTTCCCCCTCCATATAAAAATACAAGTAAATAATTTCTCTGTTAATAATGAAAATAAAATATTAAACAAAGGAAGAAATGCTATCTATAAATATATGAGAAAATTTACTAAAAATTTTAATCAGATTAATTCTTTATTCCATGATAATAAAATTGTATTTGAGGATTCTGAAAAAGCAGAGATATTTTCAAAAATTTTTCAAGATTCTTTTTCAAACTCAGGTATTTTACCAGTTATCAATTCTTCCTCTAATTCTAATTATCCAACCATTTCTGATATTGAATTTGATGCAGGTGAAATATCCTGTATGCTGAGGACTTTACCGAATAGAGAATCCACTTCCCCTGATGTCCTTTAAATTTTTACGTAAATGTTACCTTCCTCTTATACCGGTTATTTCGGAACTTTTTAGACTATCAATGGATACAGGCAAAATTCCTGATATTTGGAAAAAATCCATTGTTATACCACTCTTTAAAAAAGGTGACCGAAACGATCCACATAATTACAGACCTATTTCTCTTACCTGCTGTCTCTGTAGGGTTTTTGAAAAAATTATAGCAAGGCATATATACGATTTTCTTCATAAAAATAAATTAATATCCGAACACCAGTTCGGGTTCGTTAAAAAACGCTCTACCAATACTCAACTTATCTCCGTACTTGAGGATTGGTATGACAGCATATACGGTAACAGAAATATTGACTGTGTTTATGTGGATTTTAGAAAAGCTTTTGATTCACTTCCTCATCATATTTTGGTTCATAAGTTGGATAATATAGGAATTAAGGGAAAACTGCTTAATTGGTTATCTGCGTTTTTAAAGTAAAGAACTTATACGGCAAAAATTAATAATAAATATTCAAAATCTTATCCGATTAAGTCTGGTGTCCACAGGGATCGGTTTTAGGCCCACTGTTGTTCCTGATTTATATAAATCATCTTCCGAAGGTTATTCCTTCGGAAATAAAAGTTAAGCTTTTTGCAGATGATGTCAAACTATATGTTTCATATAGAAAAAGAAATGAGCGCATTAAGCTAGACACAGCTTTACATAACAAAATTGGAACAGAAAGTGTAAGAGGAACAGAAAGTGGAAAATAAAGTGGAAGAGGAACAGAAAGTGGAACAGAAAGAGGTACAGAAATTGGAACAGAAAGTGTAAGAGGAACAGAAAGTGGAAGATAAAGTGGAAGAGGAACAGAAAGAGGAACAGAAAGAGGTACAGAAATTGGAACAGAAAGTGTAAGAGGAACAGAAAGTGGAAGATAAAGTGGAAGAGGAACAGAAAGTCTTTCATTTTCCCAATCGGTGAGGCCCTAATCCAAGGACGTCCTTGGCATCCAAGGACGAATGGTTATCCCTGGCCTACCGTAGTCAAACGGCAATCGAATGTCGCTCTTTGCATGGCTTGCTGTAGAATTGTCTTTTGTCTCTCCATTTTTCGCTGATGCTTTTCACCCAAATTTTTTGTTTGAAATGCATTCATTTATCAGTAAATTTGTATTATAATTTATAAAATTGAGGGTACAGAAATTGGAACAGAAAGTGTAAGAGGAACAGAAAGTGGAAGATAAAGTGGAAGAGGAACAGAAAGTGGAAGAGGAACAGCAAGTGGAAGATAAAGTGGAAGAGGAACAGAAAGTGGATGGTATTTCTCGGCCATGCTGATTGGAAAATATTAATAACATTTGTGATAAAATTTCCTTTTTTTTGTATAGTACGGTTCGGAAAACTTAATATGAGTTGGACAAACTTATTACGAATCGGAGCAGTATGAATTAGGTTTTACCGTGATGACTAAATCGGGCGCCCGGTTCACAAACCAATGATGTGGGATCCCCGTACGGAAAAACGGAGATGGAAAATTTTAAATTTCATAAAATATTTAACTACAGGAGTTTAAATTCAAAATTAGAGGAATTCGAACGGTGGGAACGAGTGATCGACCTCTCGGCCATTAGCCAGCTGGAAGAGAATAGAAAATTAGGAACAGGATGTTGATGTTAATTTTTCTTTCTTCTCTCTGACCACCTTCCACCTCCCCCTCCAAGGTCACCGGAAAGAGGAACAGAAAGTGGAAGATAAGTTTTCATAGCATTAAATATTTGAGTACAAAAAACCAAAATCCTATATGAACAGAAGTTCGTTCAAGTTAATTGAAATTTAAAAAATTTAAAAAATTTCCAACTCTATAAAAAATTATTAAACGAGAAACTAAAGACTGGAGGATTTTTTGTGGATCGGTTCACGTAAAATGAATCATCAAAGAAGTAATTAACCATTTCTCCAATCAACAATTTTGGTTCAACTTTTTTCAGTGCAATAAATATTAATGGGTAAGGTTTCAAATTATTTCAACAAAAAGAGAGCACTAACAGCTGTTTTTCGTTTGAACCAATTTGCCGAACTGAAGAGAAAGAGGCAAATGTTTTTTTTTGGGGAAATTGACACATCTTCCAAAAAAGCTTGCTGGACATCCCATGAATTCTGCACCATCGGCTTTAAATTTTGAAAAAATTATCAAAAACCCTTAAAAAGCAATATACCGTTGTACACATGTTTGTTTTCAAAAAATTACAACTTTAAAATTTAAAATTATCATACTTTTCCACCGTCCCTTTTCCGGGTTACGCTTCAGCAGATCCCTCTTCTCCCCCCCCCCCCCCACGCGCTCCGCTGTTGGACGGTGGCGGAGAGCGATGCGCATGCCGACCTTTTTTGTTAATTTTTAAATTGCTTTATTTGACTAATTTTTGCCATTCGAAAATTGTTTAAATTTTTAAATCTTATAAAAATTTGATTTGTTTTTTATTTTGGTTTTTATAAATGCTATATGCTAAAATTTATATCATTTCGAATTTTTCAAAACGATAAGATTGGGGTAGAAAATTTAATTCATTTTATTATTTTGTTAAAATAAACAAAGCAAAGTAAGCTCAAAAGCGCAAATGGCAATGTAAAATGTCATAAATTCGTTGATGTAACTCGCAATGAATAAATGTTAATTTTCCATAAGAATTCGGCCCAAAGGGCAATCAATTATGGCATAATTTGCCCGCTCATTTTGATCTCGAAATTAAGACGATGGATCATTTCCTCCACCCAATCCTTGGTGTTTCTGGTGCCCACGCTGTAGTCCGACTACATGTCATCGTAAATGCGCTCAACGTCCTCGTAGGTTCGGTTGTAAATGGGTCCACTGATTTTCACCGGATGTATGTCCGTGTGACGGCCGAAAGTGTCCCATTTGGTACCATTCTGGCGAATTTCGTAGGTTTTGTGCACAATTTGGCCACACTGAAAGAGGAACAGAAAGAGGAACAAACTCTGGAACAGAAAGTGGAAGAGGAACAGAAAGTGGAAGATAAAGTGATTTTGGATTAAATATTCGTTTAACAAAAAAATGAATACAAACAAATATAAAACAATTCTATACCTCCGCATATTTCCTCTTCTGCATTGAGAACGAACTCTGTCGCGGGCTTGATAAGGCCGAGGCCGGTCAAGGCGGACAATCCCGCACGATTGAACTTTCGCATTCCACCCAATATTTTTGCGCTATCATGATCATCATCATAGTCATATTCAGCCTAAACGCGAAAATAAAATTTTACTAAAATAAATTAAAAATAATAATTTAATATTAAAGTCGCTGTCTTTTGTCACTTTCATTTTAATTGAACCATCTATACAATGATTAATTACCACAATGAATTTGGTGGCAATAAGCTGCGAATTGGGGCAGGAACAATTGCTCTCAGACTTAAAGCCTCCATAATCATAGGCCATTTGTCAATGTGTGATTCAAAGTAGTTATGTCTATTATGCTATTGAGTAAACATTAAATTTGAATTAAATAAAATTTAATATCCAAGGCACAAAATAAAATTATGTTTTGAAATGAAGCGCTGGGGAGGTTTAAGCGCGTGCGCGAAATTAACAAGACGAGCATAAAAGGGATGTATGAATTTTCCGGGGTTCCATTGGGCCAAGGACAGGTCTCGAGGCTTCGAAATTCAAATGAAAAATGACATTTGCTATAAGGTTTGGTTGGGCTTTTATAGCGTGTCAGTAGGTGTGAATTGTTGTGCGCATAATATGTAAATGGAAACAATTCAAAACACATAAATAACACATAGTAAATATTATTTCTTTATGATTAATAACGTGCCAACGGCTCTTTGATCCGTTAATCGTTCATTTTGAGCTATTCTTTCATCCCTCGTGCTGATCCTGCTGCTGTTATTGCGTTTGGCATGGAATTTTACGCTTTTTCAATGCTAATTATTATTTGGCTTCTGTTACTGTATCAGATAGGACACGCAAACAACATGATGTTAATTTTTTGTCGGTTTTCCGCCACTCACTAATTAGTTAAACAGTGGATTTGATTGTTTTCAAAAACGAATAAAAAATTCACAACATCTCATTTGTCCACCATTTCATTGGTATATTTAAGAATATCCCAATTATGCACCAAAAATCTCTCTTTTTGTTTGGAAAACAATTTGCCAATTTTGTGATGTTTATTATATAGATCATTATGAATGTTATTTACCTATGTTTAAAGTAACTTGTGCAAAACTTAACCAATTGTGGGGACCACCGATAAATCAGTGCGCTCCAAAGTTTGCTTATTTCTTAAGATTTGTGCTTCTTTTGAGGGACCGAATCTTCCAAATTTATAATGTGCTTATTTCTAAAATTATGTTAATTTTTTAGTATAGAGTGATTTTGAAGTTAAAATTTAAATTTTTCCTGTTTAAAATTTTCTCGGTGCGGCGCCTGTCGGAACCGCATGTTCCTTCCTGTTCCCTATATTTTAAATTTAAAAAAAAAGCAAGCCTCAAAAAGGAATAGCTTAAATTTTGACCGAAGACGATTTTGAAAAATATTTTTGAATAATTTTAAGACCATTGCAATTAAATCAGCACAAAAGATTGAATCATTTTTATAGATTTAATAGGAGAAAATGAAAAATACAATTAATTAATTAATTTGTTTTTCCATGTCAACGTGTGTTTGCTCTCATCAGAAACAAATTATTTTTGAAATTGAAATTATTTTAAATTAATTATTTTGCTCGAGTTTGCAAAATTAGTAAAGAGTCAGTCGTTCGAAAGTTTTGATTCGAAAAATATCTCTGTGTCAATCCAAGATTTTTTGGCACCGAACGTTCACACGGCACAAACGGAGGCATTGGCAGAGGAGCGAATGTTGCGATTGCGCTCAAATATTTCATTAAATTAATCAAATTGCGTTAAATTATCGTATAATTAGATTAATATATTAACAAATATACTTAACGTTTTTTTGGTTGTATTTATTTAACAAACAAACTTCTTTAGATTTTGATCC